>VUQG01005843.1:63659-75242 GCA_015106755.1 Etia nguti | reverse complement strand
GATATTGTTTTGTGGGTCCCCCCCCCCCCCCCCCCCCCCTCTGTTCACACAGGAGTACATTCTGGATTCAAGTTATGCTCTTCAAATACAATAGCACAATTAAAAACTTCTTGCAATACAATGCCATTTGTTTTTCAAGGTTGCTGTCTCTTCTGAGCTCCAAGGAGCTTAGCATTCATTACATCCTTGTCATGTTAATCATCAGACCAAGTCATCCTGTCAGAAAAAAAGGAAGTTAGAAATCTGCATCGACCACATATACAGTTTTAATGACAAGGTATGTATTTAAGCTCCCAGGCTGCTCATCGCAACATGCTGCTCTCGGCACTCTTACATTTTTATTTCGCAAGCCAAAAAACTGTCAGAGTGCTTTGTTGCTCTCTGTCTACGGTTGGATTGAGAACACAACATCAGTGATATTTCCATTTGTTCAATGGATAATTAGGGCCCACGACATGCCAAGAATCATTTTCCATCTTGGCTCATCCTAATTTGGGGGAGGAATCATGCAAAGTGTAATTGGCAAGACGAGATGTGACTGGTGTCTCCCATGCGGATCCATGCTTTGTTACAACATGCAGTTCCTAATGAAGAGACCAGCAACTTTCTTAATTATGTTGTGTTGAAGGAAATCATATGCATGAGCTTTCGTGTGGAACTAAAACTTGTGTTGTTACCTGGCAATCAATTTTTTTATCTAGATAGATAGATAGATAGATAGATAGATAGATAGATAGATAGATAGATAGATAGATAGATAGATAGATAGATAGATAGATAGATAGATAGATAGATAGATACTATCTATGTGGTTTTAAGTCACATTTCATCTTTTTTCTCACTCTCTCTCAGCTTATCTAACTTTACTAAAAGCAACATCAGCAGGTTTGAGACTGCCTGGGTCAGTGTGGGTGGTTGCTTAAGAAAGGATTGCATACCACTGAAAGGACACACACACACGTATAGGCAGACAAGCACACTTTGCGGTGTACCTGTGGCAGTACTGTTATGAAAAATGACAGGGTGTCAAACAGTTTCTTGTTGATTATGAAACCTTTTCACAAACTGAAACAATGCCATCCTGCAGTTCTGCATGTGCCCAAACTTTGTACATACACAGTGAGTGCTGAATGTCAGTGAATGTCTCTACACAAGCACTGCATATTGATTTGGTTTGAAATGTTTTCATTTTTCTTCCAGTGTTGGGGTTACTTTAAAAAAAAATATCAGTTTTTCTGACGGAAAAATATCTTCATATTTCAAACTGTCTGACAGTTCTAGCATGATTCAGCTCTTTATTCAAGTTTAGAAGAAAAGATATCGTTAAACCACTAAATCTTAAGTTTTTTTTATGTCTCCATCATTTATGCAAATCAGCCCGACTTATTTGGCATGCTAATAAAAATTTGTTGGCATAAACAGTATCGTAATTTGGCGTTACGGTACTTTTTTTAATCTTTAGTAGATTTTTTTAAGCTCTCTGGCTTTGAGCAAAGTATAGCTGCACAACATTGGTTTGAAATGACTGGGCCACCAACGAGTCAAAGTGATTTACATGTTAGAGGTTACATAGAGCTCTGGTGTGTAGAAAGCATATAGGAAAACACTGGAAAACAACAGCCACACTCGCACATCCATTATGCACTCAAAGCCCTATGGCATAAGTGTACACCTTATAAATCCGCAGGATTTGGGGAATAAAATTGTTAACCTACTGTTGAGAGTGAGTGTAGCTCTGCAGGGGCAGCTGCATATCATGCAGGATGAGAGGAGGGACGTGGGGTGGCTTTATCACTCAAACTGGCCTCATGGAGCCCAGTACTCTCTGCCAGCCAGACTCCAAGTTATTCTATGCCAGTGGAGCATTGATTTTCCACACTGTTAGCTCACATTATTCCCCCTTTCCTCAGAGGAAAATTGCTGGGAAGAAAAAAAAAGGACTCCCTGTGATCGATTGGTCCACTGCGCTACTGTATTCAGGTTACAAACTGAGGGAGATGAGGGAGGGGGGAGGGCAGGGTGGAAGGGATGAAGGGAGGATGAAGATGGTGTAAGGAGGGAGGTTTGCATATTAGTCTTACTGATGTAAATATGGGCTATAAAACTAGGACTGGGGAAAACCTGAAATACCACAGTGTATAAGATTTATAAGAAGGCATTTATTATTTTGTATTTTTATAAATAACATTATATATTATTACTGAATAAAAATCATCAATTCTGCACATTTGTATGTAAAAATCAATGCGTTATTAAGTCTTTTGGCAAAAACCTTACAATGGCATTTTATACGCACAGTAAGTTACAACCTTAGAGCCTCCTTTAACTGGTTTCTTTTAAATGGCCTTAAATTTTTAAAAAAGAAGTTTCAACTTGAATCTATCTAATAAATTAATGTAGCTCTTGATACTCAGAGATCTTAAAATATCTGCCGCTGTAATCTTCAATGAAAAGACCTCATTTTTGGCCACAGACATGTTACATGAATTATCCAAAAATACCAGATATCAAACCGACAAATCCAACAAGCAACGGAACTGAAGAAAAACATGGCAACAAAGCCCATCGGCTATACAGGGATGGTATTAAAATAGCTCATGCCATCAACAGCCAGTCACTCAGGCATTTATTAATAATAAATAATGCTCTGTCTTCCACTTAGCCATTGCCTCCACTGGTTTTAAATGGTATACATTTTCATTAATGTCAGTGGGTTCTTCTTTATTGTGCCATCTTGCATGTTAGGTGAGCTATTCTCCCAGCCTTTTAAGAACATTATGTTAGCAGCAATGCACATGAACTCAATTTCTCATGATGGATGGGAAGGATGAGGAGAGGTACAATGGCCCATACAACAGCTCGGGCTTGAGCGTCACAACAGGAGCTTCCTGTGGTTTTTAGCATTAAACATAGCGTTGTGTTTGACAGTCAGCCAAACACAACACTTTGGTTGAGACTGAATCTCAGTGAAAATTATTTAGTTATTTATTGGACTGACGTGAGGAGTGCAGTATAATTTGCAGTGGTCTCAGCTTAAAAATGTCAAACTTTCCAAAGCAGTACACTACATTGTGAGCAGATTAAAATATGCATATTAATAATTATTCCACGATGTTACCGCTGTGTTGGCAGGAGTCTCAGAGATAGATATCTCATAAACAAATTAAAACTAAATAAATGATTTTTATGTTTAGACAGCATTATAGGTAAATTAGAGAGTACGGGAAATGACTGTGAATGAATGTTATTACAAAGATAGGTACAATGTCCACATGGGGTCTTGAGTAGGCTAGCAGGCAGACACATGGGAAACTACATGTGAAGTTTACATTTTAATACTACAGAAAATGTATTTTATTTTATTTAAAAAAAATAATTCTAGCTTTACTACAGTGTGTAGTTTTGACCACATAAAAGGTCTTGCTTGGATTACAACTATGCAAACTCAAGAACTGAATAATTAAGCCAAAGTGAATTGCAAAAAACTGCAGTTCCTTCTTTGGCCACTTGAGGCAAACTCCACGGACAGAATAAAAGATGGACTTCTGTGACGTCGCCCACTGGTTTCTGAAGTCCCGCTTGAAGCCTTTGGATGAGCATTTCCACTGTTGATGTCTTGGTTGCAAAAAACAGATGTGACAAACAGTGCTGGGTTGAGCACATTCCAAAGTAACTCATTACTGTAATCACATTACATTTTTGAGTAACACAGTAATGCAAGGCATTACTTAACTAAATTAAGTGATAACATTCCAGTTACAAATTCCCGTTACTTGTGTTACAAACGTTTTTCTGTTGTCTGTCTCGGCACACAGAAAGATAAAACTTATAAGTGTTTTTGAGTAACAACTGTAACAACTGATTAAAGCATGGTAAAACCAAAATTTACAAAATAGACTTAAATTACTAGTTAATAGGAATATAATATTTGAGCCCAAAGACTCAACACGAAAATGTTTACAGTTTGTAGTCTTCTGTAGGAGAAAAAATCTTTGTGCAGCAAAAGCTATCGCCAACTGGTGGCCTTCAGAGACCATGCAGATTTTTAGGCACTTCCTCATTGGCCTAATTTTTCCACTTAAAAGCCATGCCTATGTTTTATACTGCCTTTGCTCCAAAAGTGACTAATTACCCATTCTGAAATACTCAGCTTTACTTTAAAGTATTTTAGTTTTATGTTACTTTAATCACTAAAGAGCAGGTATCTCTGTATGTGTGCAGTGCACCCATACGTTCTATGTATATGCTTGCTAATCAGTCTTATCAACCTTAGCTAATAGCTTAGTAGTCCACACTCTGGTCCAAATGTGGTCACTCCTTCTGCCAATGACCATAAAGCTAAACTTGAAATCTCAAAAAAAGACTCAAACTAACAGTGAGGTCATTGTGTCTACATCTGTCTTTTACATTCAGCCTATGGTTAAGACTTACATAAACATTTGATGTTGTTTGATTGAGATTTCCTGTTGCAATGAATAAATCAAGTCACACATTTTCTGTCAGTGAATAGGTAGCACCTGAACACTTGACTGAGCAGCATGTCATAAAGATTACACTTTAAATCTTAAATATTGCTTGTATCGAGGCTGAAAGTACACATAGTTTTCTAAAAGCCAAGGAAATTTGTAAAATTGTGTCCAAGAGCATTGCTGAAGATCACCAGAAGATATCAATATTTTAGGTTTGAATGTTAAAGTCAATAGACGTGACAGGAGTAACTCTAAATTATGTAATGTACCTTTAAGCTATAAGATTGTTACGCACATAAAGTTAAATAAAACTTTATAGAAACATTTTTCTCATGAATAGTTAATTTAAATAACTTATCTTTAGGGTTCCTCAAAACATTGCCAGCTTTATCTCTGCAAGTAACCTTGTTAAGACCAAGATTGTCAGTGTATGCAAATAATTCATTAAAGTTCACACTGTTCCAGTTATTATCTCCAGACACAACAAAAGCTAAATTTAATCTCAACTTGATCTAAAAGGCCAATAATCATTGTTTTCACATTTATCTAAATGGGGTAGTCCCTTCTTTTGGGGCCAGGATGGGTGATAAGCATTGTCACTTTAATTACATCAAAGTAAATATTTCATATTGGCCAAATCAGATCTTGTGGCTGAAACATTCTTGTAAATGGAATTTTATCTGTAGCTCGGGACCATTAGTGGCACTGAGTTCTGAGGCAGCCTAGAGGATGGTAATTAAGTCCACTCAGCCGTGACTAAACATTTTTGACATTTTTCCTAGTCTGGAATGAACTGTCAGTGTGCAGAGAGAGTAACCATCTTGTCACTTTGTGTTTGTATAAGAATAGCAGAAAGCTGGGTGCTGCGCTGCGAGTCCGGAGTTTCATATCCGACATTTTTCATTATCCGAAAAAAAGGGGGAATGAAATGCAGAAAAAGGGGGGAAAAAAATTGCAGTGCCTTAAACATGGGTTTTTCTGTCTTTTTCCCTCTGTGTGTACGTGTATGTGCACGTGTGCATGTGTGTATGCGTGCGTGCGTGTGTCTGTGTGCGAGACTGAGATAGAGTGAGAAGAAGAGACAGACTGTAACCCATTTCTAATTCCAACTTGCTTCATTTCAAAACAGTACTGAGGGAGGAGCAGCCTAAAATACTGTATGTGTAAAAATTCTGAAAAATGTTTTGAGCTCAGTCAATGCAAAGAAAAGTAGGGCACATTTGACTTTGCTTTGCATCATGGTTTGCTGATGGATCAAAGCTGTCAGTATAGCCCAGTTTCTCATGGGTGCTTTTGTTAGATTTTCTCTGTATTCATTTGGACCTTCAAGGTGTGAGTTAGCCTGTGTACGTATGTCCGTGTGTGTGTTTATGCGTGAGTACATTCATTAACTGAAACTAAGGTCGATTTCAACAAAGTTACTGCATATTGTGGCACATTTTGCATCTCATTTCAGAAAGGTACCAGGGTACTAATATGTTTCTCCTCTTGTGCTTGCAGATATAATGAGTTACAGTGGTATCGAAGACAAAATCCAGAGATAACAAGGTGACTTTGAACTTGCCTCTGAAGATATTCCACTGGCATCCTTAAGAAGAAGAAGAAAACAAGCAATGCCTTAATAGCCAATACAAGCATTCCATCAACTTTGGTATGCTTGAGTAAATTGAATACCCCTGCTTTGCCTTTTGTTCTAGAAAATGCATCAAATTGATTGAAAGAAGCAATTACGGTTCCAGGGAGCAGTATTGATTTTATGAAAGTGTGCAATTACTTTAATTGGAATAACCGTGTCTCGATTAGATGTTTGTAGTAGACTATGTTCAAAAAAATGTCTGCATTGCATATAGTTGTTTTGATTTTGAGCAAATTCCATTTCCAGTGCAATCCAGCCTTTGTGCCTGATTAGCCTGGTTATTTTTACATATAAGCATTTTTCTTGGGATTCAAAAGACATTCAGTTAAAAGGGGTTCAGTGGTAATGAAAGTCGGTGGGAACATCAGTGAAAATTCTTTTCATTGTCATATAAGTACAATACTGGATATGATTTTTGCATCATAGCAGAAGCACACTGTGCTGTGAAAGTCCCGTATGAGCAAATGAGAGCTGTGTTTTATCCCTCAGTGTGTTGGTTGCCAGGTACGATTGCAATGCATCTTCTGTTCCAGCAATGCTAAGTTAGAAGCAGTAAAAAAGGGGGGAAATGAACAGTGAAGTCAAGCCTTAAATCTGGCTGCATACCATGTGACCTGACATGGAGCAACCAAATGAAAGAGAGAGACTGAGAGAAAGAGGGAAAAAAAAGTGAAAGAGAGAGAGAGAGAGAGAGAGAGAGAGAGAGAGGAGGGAGAGAGCAGAACCCCCATAAAACCATCACTGCTTTCAGTTCAAATAGGTCCTATCATCTCCATGACAACAGTCGTAATGGTAACATGGAAATATATTAATGTAAAACCATGGCAACGTTCTCCAATTGAATTAAGCAGCACCTGTGCACATTACAGAAGAAGATAAAAGACAAAAGGAGCCAGTTCCTGCTTGCCAAGCAGCTGTGGCTTTCAGACCTTAAAAACCCATCTACATTTCCTGAACACATTTGTTTTCCAATGTTTCTCTGCAGCAAATTACCGTAGCGTTGAGCAGTTTTTAAGGCTTTTCTGCCCTATTTGTGCAAACAGATGAGAAACTGGATAATTGTGTTTCTTTTTCTTTTTTTTTTAAACCATAGAGTATAAGCCCAGCTCCTCTGCCAGAGTGCTGTAGCAGGATTAAGAGTATATGTTGTTTCGTTTTTTGTGGGGTTTTTTTCACCATTAAATCACATAATGGTGAGGCAATCATTCGGATAGGTATAAGGGCACGGTGTTTGTGCACAAAGAGACATGTTAGACGCACAAATTCGGTACACTGTGCTCCCTTTCATTCAAAACACAGAGTGTGAGAGAGTGAAAGTGCTTGTGTTCTGCCTTCTTTTCTGTGAGCTGAGCTAAAAAGAGAAAACATTATCTACATCACCATGCCATCAAATCTGATGGATTTTATCCCATCCCACCCCTCCACCCTACTCCCCCTCCCTCTTTCTTCTCCCTCCTCCTAGCCTCTCTGTTCACTGGTAATGGCAATGTAGCATTCTCTCACCCTTGAAAATATGAGTCTGTGTTTGTTTGTGTCTGTAAAAAAAAAAAAAAAAAGGAATAAAGAAGGGGTGAGGCTGGTGAGGATACACAGCCTAAGTGAAATTACTCTTAAAAGGATATTGTTGTTCCCTGAGTGTTGAACAGTGTGTTCAACGGCCATATTTTATTCATGCGAGCAGTCAAGTCCAACTGAGAGACCCATACAGTACACGTACTTTGACTCAACTCTGTCTTCTTTGGAAGAAAATCTTCATCCTGTTGCAAGGTAGCGTCGATAAAACTCTAATCTACAATCTCTCAAGGGATCCACCGACAAACTATGTTCTCCATTCTGCTTTCCAGTGTGCAACAATGCCACTCCTACCAGGCTGACAGAGCTCCATTCTGTCATTACTAAGTGTGTTTAGACATGATAAGGCACTCAGGCCTCCCTACAGGCACATTCGCTACAATAGGTCAAAATTACATAACAGATTCTTTCAAATCACCCAGGTGTTTAATGCCGGCAAAAAGGTATGGTGGGGTTTAATAGCACATCAACACTGAGCGAGAATATAGTCCTGATTGGCTTGCTAGCCAACACAAAGCACACCATTGTGTGTCCACTGCAATAAAACCTTGGTTTGACTTAATGCATTGTACAGTGATGCCGATGTGTACTTTATGCATAATTGCAATGAGGCATGAGAATGAGCAGTAACCTTTTCAGGAATTTAACCATTTTACCACTTTTTTTTCTGCATATTTTGTAATCACAGTCATTTCTCTCCACATGAATCCTCTTGCAGAGTAGGACTAAAATATTATTGTCCCTTTAAAAAGGCTGATGTGAGAAGGCTTTTGGAACTTAGTCTTGAACTGTGAGCTAAACTGACTAACTGTTTTGTGTGTTGGGTAGAATAATAATTTGAGTTTCTTTCATTCAAATTCCTGGCAAAATTTAGCGGTGGATTTAAAGTTTTCCTTTGGACAAAATGTTTTGTCAAAAAAAACAAACAAGGCCACATTTGGAGTATTCGGTGTTTCATAGTGAAGAAATATGTTACCTACAAAATACAGGATTGCTATAAATGAACCATCAGTTTCAGTCGTTATGCAAATATACTGTTTATAAGATTGCGGAAACCTGCAGTCAGCTGAGACTGAAGAAGTCACTTGGATGAGTGACGAAACGTTTCTCCCACAAAACGCTACGTCCAGATGAACAGAATCAACTTTTGGAGACATCAAAAACTATAGTACAAATTGCTTTGTAGTGAAATTGCTTTACAGACACTTGTATGATCGTTTTAATTACTAGGAAGACTTTAACTCCTGCTAAGAAAAAAAACATATCCTGCTTGATGCTAAAGCAGTCCTCCCACTCTAGTGTTTTAAGTCTGCAAAGTTACAAAGATATACTGGATGTACTAGTTTTTCCCAATTTAGAAGCTAAAACATACAAGAAGAGCTGTACTTGGGGATATATTTTTTAATGTAGACTATATAAGTGAAATATTTTCCCATTACCCAGTGAATAACAGAATCTCTGTTTGATTGTTTGTAATATTTCCTGGTCATCCAGTAAACAGTACCTTAAAACCAATATACCATAATTGAAATTGTCACTTCTACCACTGTTTTTATTAAAAAGCACTTTAGTTTGGAAAATGTTATATACATAAAAAAAATACTTACTTGCTTACAAAAAACCAAAAAATAAAAATAAAAATCTGAAACTATTTCAACATGTCCTATAAATTTGTGGTGTTTTTCTTATTTCAGAGCTTACAGGACCTGGATAAGGCCAGTGCAGGCATCATACTTCAACCCAGATAAAGATCAAGTATGCTTCATTTAATCAGTGACTGGAACATGGAAACAAAAGAACTCCTTCACTACCGTGCACGATAGAGATTACCTAGAATCTGCATTAAAAATTTATATAGTTATTTATTGCTCTACTTACTTACTTCTATAGAAATTGATGGTTGTACCATATTATACATATAGAGATCTAAATGAATTAAGGACACCCGTATCTGAAATGATATAAATATATCATGTTAACACACTCTGTGTAAATTTAAAAAAATGCACTGACTGAAAAATACAATGTGTTTATCAGTTATTATTTCTGCATGAAAAGATGCATGAATTCAAATTAACCTATTTTTTTCTTTCTTTTTTTTCTCCCACTTGATAAAAACATATGTAATTTGAGCACTCAAAAAGAGTCCTAATTGCTCATCTGAAAGGGACCATGATTGGATGCTTGAATTTCTTTATATAGAAATGACTCATAATATCTCCGCCTGAACGACAAACAATTTTCACTGTCAAATGATCCCGTGTGCCACATTGATTAGAAATAAGAATAGGTCCTGTTTTCCTACGTGTGCACAAAACATGCACCCACTCATATTTATCAGATAAGATATGTCCATAAAAATAAAAATCTTGATCGAATGTCGCCGACTTGTTGTGATCGCGCATAGTAAACACAGGCAATCCAAATAACGCACTCTTTGTTTTTATTCAGACATTGTTGGCCCTTTTTAATGATGTGAAAAAACAGTGAAGTAAGCTCCTGCAGACTTACAGTATGTTCTTACCCTGAATGAGAGCTGAAATGCTATAGGCAATTAGAAGACTCTTAAATTTCCTTGAAATTAAGTGCTAAATGAAACGTGGTCAGACTGACAAGTCTGCTCTCTTTCTCACTGAGCTTCTCTGTCTTCCTGCAGCCATTCATGCAGAGGGGGAAAAGGTATACATGTCTCTTTTACCAAATCAAGAGTCAATGCATGTAAGCCCTGTGGTGATTTTCCTTAATTATGCTTCAGGCTGATCTGCAAGGTGGATGACACAATGAGGACATGATGTCAGTCAAGTAATATCTCAGCATTTTCCTCGCTGCTAGTTCAGATTTACAGCCATGCGGCACTGTGTCTGTTATTGAGTGAGCATTTTCCTTGTATGAAGTAAGTCAGGAAAAAACACACATGGACTTAATCTTTTAGTGGTTCAGATTTTAAAGGCTTAAAGTCCAGCAACAGACTGTGGGAGCTGACCTCTGGGGAAACTAGGTCATGACCTCCTTGTCTGCAGAGCTGCACTGAGGACAATATACCACCACCTCTAATCTCTTCTGTTTCATAATGCATGGTTAAAGTTATATTCACAACAGATGGAAAATTACCCATCATTCTTTTGTAAATGAATTATTAACATATTACTTTATCTAATGTTTGTACACTTAGATCAGGTTGTTGACACACTCGGGACACACTGCTGGTTCCCATGCCCTGGTATAATAATCCAGGTCAGTGTAACCTGGCGAAGGGGTCAAAGGTCAGCACTCTTGGACAAACTGCTTCCCCTTAGTTTTCCTCAGGTGACTGAAAGCTACAAATAATAGTTTAACTTACGGCACCAGGGAAAGTAATTGTTCATATTCCTACTCCTTTCTTTTAAAAGAAGAGTAATGACATAGGTCCATTAACAATTTATGAAATGATTCTCGGTAAACTAAAAACCTTCCGAATGTATCCCTTAGCCCTGCGATGAATTTAACTGGACATTCCCCGAAGGCATTCATGAATTTGCTGTTATTTATTATGGAGTGATGGCAAGGCAGGTATGAGAGTAGGTAATGTGTTGTTTGGAAGACTGTAAGGTTTATTTAATGCTCATAAATGGCAGACTAATCCTTCCTGGCTAATGCGGAGGAAGCTGTTTTAAGATTGTTTGTGTCAATAACATAGATATGTATCTTAACAAATCTGCCATTAGGTACGTAGTTTTCATGAACAGAATATGCTAACTAGCAAAAGTAAAACATGCACTCCTCCGGGTTTGTCATATATACACAAGTTCATATGAGACCAAAACCAGAACAATCTTTCCTACACAAAATGGCATGTAGGTCATTCCTTGTTATTTTAGTTTCCTTATATCTAAATGATCTAAAAAAAAAAAAAACCCAACAAACCCC
>VUQG01005843.1:46687-57283 GCA_015106755.1 Etia nguti | reverse complement strand
GGGGGTGTTTTTTTTTTTAAATTTTTTTAAGAAAAAAAAAAGGGGGAAAAAAAATATAAAAAAAAAAAAAAAAAAAAATGCGTAGAGAAGGTACTTTAAGTGCAGATTGAGGTGATTCACAAAGGTCTATAAATAACCTTGAAGATATCTAGCTCAGTACTTTCAATACTCCCTTTATTTCACTGTGAGAGTCTGTGTTATTACTGGGGTGAACTCCCACAGCCAGGGAGAAATCACACAAAATAATACCATTACAAAAGCTCTGTGCTCTGATGGTGAGATGAAACTGTACCGTGTTTTTAATGCTGTCAGCTTCCTGACAGACTGCGTGGCACAGACATTACTCATATATGCTGTGCAAATGCTGCACAAATTTGCAGTGTAGTAAGCACCGAAAGTAAACAGATACATCTTGTCGTATACAACATGTCCAACTGTAATTGTACTGCGGCTATTCGTTTGTCCAGCACTTTTGGTTTGCTCTGTGAAATGGGAACACAGTGTCTGCTCCTTTATTTGAATACCTTAATCAAACATTGCTGACTGCTTCTGCTTCTGCTTCTGCTGCTGCTGCTGCTGTAGCTGGAGTGAGGTGCTGCCTACAATATAGCAATAGAGTGCAGAGATAGTAAGGCCTGTGTTTATACACTCAGACCCCACCCAGCTCATATATCCTCCCAACAACTGATATCTGGTTAGATAGAGCAGAACTGAAGAGCAGGCTTTGTTAGTTGGTGGTCTCCCCTGCCTCAGATAAGCTGGGGAATGATGCGCTCCATTTGAATGCCTTATCTCAGTTTTATTTTTTATTATAGGACTACCTTGTCTGTGCTGTGCAAAGGTTTGATTACTTTGCATTAATATAGTCAGCGAGCTTCCATCAACTGATCATCCTCAATTGAAACAAGCTCTTGAATAAACACCGTTCATGAATTTACTGTTAATTTTGGCTCATTCTACCTGGGGCTATTTTTTAATAACTTAAGTACTTAAAGATGGCTGACAAATTAGCCAGTGCCTGTAATGCTGGCTGTAGTGCCTGCTCATGTTGAGCAGTGTTTTCACTGTTATAATAAACTCTGTGGTATGTGACAGAGAGGCAGAAAGGGAGAATCAAAGGATGAGCGTGAGTCAAATGGGTTGAAGTAATCAGTGGCCCAGTGTGGGGACACTGTGAGAGTGTGTGTGTGTGTGTGTGTGTGTGTGTGTGCCCGTGCATGCTAACTCGGGGCCATTCAAGCGTTTTGCTGACTACGGAGTCACAATCACAATTGCTTTCATAGCCCTGTGCAGAGGAAGGCCATGCATACCACAGTAAGGGCCGGTGACACACAGCGAACAGGGGCAGAGCAAAAACAGCTACTAAATCATATTCTCCCTGCCCCGACACACAGAGGAGGTTTTAATAGGGATTCCAACCATCTGAAATCATTTCAATAAAACTGGAATTGGCTCCGACAGTGGCTGAGTCACAGGGCCCGGTGTATGGCACAGATATTTCTTGCCATATGATCTTTCTGTTTCATAAGCGACTTTGCTGGACAAGTCTTCTTCCCAAATAAACGCAAGATGCCTGCATCGATTGTTTTATTCTTTTTTTGCCAGCTGTGTTTTGGATGGATTTTGACAGATTAAGGAAATGAGACACACGATGATACGTGGCTTTAAAATGCCTCGTGTTTCTTGGTTTGGCCCTTAAAATGTAGTCGTTGTGTTTGATCTAGGTTATGAGAGTCACAGTATGATTGTGTGAGTGGTGAGGGTGGGGGTGAGGGGGTTCCCTGTGCTAATTATTGGCAATGGCAGCACTAAGCTACTTTCTCGTTGGTGGGCACCAGTGCATCCCCCTCAGCGTCTGTTACAATAATTAAGACCAGCCGCCCCGCTGCAGTGTGCTTACATTTGTCTGCCCGGGCCTTCCCATGGGGCAATGCGATGGCATTCTTATTCTTATTCTTATGGCAGAAGAAGGAGAAAGAAAAAGAAACAGAGCCAGCACCTGCTGCAGAGTAGGCCCCTGGGTGTTTAGTTAAATGTTGATTATGTTTGTTAATGGCTGAAAACACACTTAGAAGATGTGTAGGGTGGGGGAGTGCTCTATTTGTCTGTCTATCTGTACTGGTGACAGAGTTCATTGTGGGTTTATATTTAGTAAACTTGCAGCTGTTTCAGCTGGAAAAGCTACAATAAAAAAAATGTAAAGGAGTGCAAAATTGTGCCTTGAAATGATTAAAGAGTTACGTATTTAATCAGTTAAGTCGTGCATCCAGAAAAAAATCCCTCTGTTCTCTGGCTGTGTGGAAATGTACTTGTCTTCCTGCTTTTACATCACTGTAAATGTGACGTTGTGTAAATGTGGCTTTTTGACTTTGGCTCAGGATGTAGCGTGGGTCTCTCACTAATCACAGGGTTGGCAGTTCAATTTCCCGCTCCTCCTGTCTTTATATCTATGTGTTTTGGGGCAAAACATTTAAATCTTTGTTGTTCTCCGTGTTCTCGCCAATACGTAATAGGCTGAAATAATGAAATAATAGCTTGATTAATCACAATTTAAAGCTTGTGTGTATTTACTTAATCATTGCGTGTAAGTGCATATGTAAATACTCTACATATGTACTGTGTGTATGTAATGTACAAATCTGCAGTCTTGGATCCATTTACTGTTAATATTTGCAGTCATATAAACAAAATGTACATTATGTGATTTATGTATGTGCTGTGCTGTATGTGGTGCATGTATGTGCTCTGCGTATGTATGCATAGAGGAGGCTGAAAGCTGGACAAACACTCTCAGTTGTCTCAGCTTCCTGAGGTATGTCCTGTGCAAACAGCATAGGCCATGATATAAGTGCCTTGCCAGGGGTTTAAGGCTCTTTCCCTCCCTTGTTTTGACTCAGTATCCTTTACAAATATTACCAGCCTGGTGTCAGTACCATGAATTTATTGTGGTCCGAAGGGAGAGTGTCCAAACTCAGATTACCTCAGATCATTGTACATGCAGACTGAAACGATCGGAAACTCTCTAAAGTAAAGCTTGAATTTTGAGATATTTCGACCTCTATGTGGGGCTCATCTGTGTGGATTTATCTCACTCATGGGAGGAAAAATCATCTGTAAGAATGTTTGTTCTTCCAGGGTTGCCATTCACTAGCAGATCTTTGGCTTACATAATTTGAGCGACTGTTATCTTTTCTGAATTTACTGGCGTGCAGTCATTTGGACTGTTAGAGGTTTCCACTTGAGGAAGACAGGGTTGATAAACCCATGTGATCATATCTTTACTTTCTTTCCTCTTTTCCCCCGACTGTGACTACTTCTTCTTGTCCCTTGTCTGTCAGAAGCATGTGTTTATTATGTGTGACATATTTAGCAGGCAGATATAATTGCCTGTGCAAGGCTGTAATCGTCTGCGTCCAATTCAGTAAGCAGACTGCGGGAGCCCACAGAGCCACCGAGGTAATCAAACTGTGGCTCATTCTTCCTCTTCGAGAGCTAATGATGAGCTCCACGATCGTTTACAATGGACAGAAAACGAAGCGCGACAGAAAGTACAGAGGTAATAGTTTTTTTAGTGGCTTTTTTTCAACACTTTTCGTTTAGGTAATGGGATTTTCCTAAAACAGAGAAAAAGGGAAAAGTTGCTATAGAGTGATGGAAAAAGAAATGGCTAGAGATAGATGTTTAAGAAATAAGAGGGTAGGCAGATCAGAGGAAGCTTGTGGATTGTGAAAAGGGAGGGAAGGCTAAAGAAAGAGGCCCTGTCTTTGTGTTGTCGACCTATTTAGTCTCATGCTGGCCGTGAGCCATGCTGATGAGTGATGTCGCTAAGAAAAACAAACAGAGGATAGAAAAGTAGGATTTTGGAAATTATGACATATGGTCAGTGGTGTTACTGCTATTGAGGACCGTTTGCATGTTTGCTAGGCTTCAGCAACCTCATAGCAGCTCAGCAAACTTGTTAACACACAGGAAAGGGAAACTTGAGCGGATCTTTTTATAGAATTGTTAATAACACAGTAGACAGTAGTGAAAAACCATAGCCTAAAGCAGCACTTACTGGCACAGCCCACGTGAACCAAGCAAGAATATGTGTATGCATATGCCTGCATGCTTTTATGTACATTGCTGGTGGAAGATGTAGTCAGGGTTTTCACATTTAAGTAAAGAATTCAACATTTTGTCCGAAAGTAGCAGGGGTAATGTACCTTCTACTTAAACTACATAAACTCAAGCTCATTTTGCACTGAATGCTAGCCAGTCAATATTATCTTACCTTATTATCAGATCATTACTAATGAAATACAAGCAGGGTCAGCACAGTGGTGCAGTGGTAAGCACTGTGGCCTCACAGCATGAAGGCGCTGGGTTTGAATACACTGGCCTGCTGCGGTCTTTCTGTTTCGAGTTTGCATATGCTGTTTGTATGTGCACGGGTTCTCTCCAGGTGTTTCGGCTTCCTCCCGCTGTCCATAGACATGCATGTCGGTGTAAATGTGAGTGTGCTAGCCCTGCGATAGACTGGTGACCCATCCAGGGTGAACCCCGCCTCTCCCTCTATGGCAGCTGGGATAGGGATTTAAGTGTTGTTGGCTCAGAAGGGGTGCTAATTTTAACCAGTTTATATATTCTTGGGTAGTTTGATGCCTAAGAGTATATAATTTTTTTTTACTCATAAAGCTACTTCCTTTAAAGTTAAAAAGAAAAAGGCAGTTCACTTATTCAAAACCAAGTGAAAAGACCTACAAGGGATGGTGTAATAGTTTTACACTAGAACAGAGTCCCACTGATGGGGAAGCAGGGCCGTTAAGGTGGATTTTTATTGATGACTTAAATTGTGGGTCGACCTAAAATGTTAATAAAAAACTCTTTGCCATATGCTTTTGTCTTAATGAAATACCTTTCCTCATTATTTTGTAATTTTGTGAGTATTGTATTTTAGTATCTTGCATCTAACAGAATAAATAAGTATTTTTATTTGGGTACCTTTTAGCTCTAATTGATTTCTTTTTTTAAACCCTGAGATATCACGTGCCTTGGTTGGGCTTTTGCACTTTAATATATTCGTTGCTGCACTTAAAAAGCAACAAGTGCAGTGTGGTTACGAACTTTGCAAAGCGAGTGTCACAATGAGAAACAAGTGTTTGTGGCAGCGGGGCAGGAAAAGCAAGTGAAACTGAGAGATGGTCATGTTTTATTAAGCCTGATAATGCAGCCTAATCTGTGGCTTGGGTTACACATTGCTTTGTGGGTAATTAGAGATCATGTCGTATGCCTGGCCTGCTGAATAATTGCACTCCGCCCTAATCCCCTCCTATCCGCCTTTCACCCGGCACCTCGCTGCTTCTCTCCCTTCATTCTCTCCCTCACGCTCCTAAAATCCTACATGCTTCCATAAGAGCTGCCGTCTTGTCAAGGAAATGCACAAATAAGCAAACATAGCAGCAATATTTCAGGTAGCTAGTCATCCGAAAGTTACCTTGCTGTAAGAGACTTGAAAATGTGCTTATGTGCTTAGAATTCAATAGGAGGAAGTCAACAGTAGAGCACTTTGTGGTTTGCTTTGTGAAACTTGTTAGATGAATGACTAATGCCTCCTGGCAAGTGCCCCAGGTTTACTATTACCAAAACAATGGCACTTGATACAGAGCACCGTAGCCCTGGTTTTCATGCAGACAGGAGCTGCTGTTTTCTTTTGAATCCTAAATGCTGAATGCCCGTTTATGCAACATCCCTCGAACACAGAGACGCACACCAAGGAAATTCTCAACGGACACGGTGGCTTGTTGGAAAAAAATCCCACAAATTTCTTTTCACTTGTTGTGCCCAGTTTTTTCATTGTTAAAAACTCAGGAGAGTTTTTTTCCCCCACTATCTAGATCTGTTTATTGTCATTTGTAGAACTGAAACAATGTTTTGATATGCGCACAGTTAAATAATTGCTGGTCTTACACAGAGCTTGACAGAGCCGTCATTAAACGCTGTACATATTTCAGGTTTAAAGTTGTGGATTCTGTTATTGATATAGATCAAAAGCATCTACTGCCCGCACCATAGACTCAAGAAACCGTACAGGAGTAAAGACAGGAAGAAAAGCAGCTTTAAACTATAAACTCTGAGATGAATTCATGCAGTGTTTCCCCTGCAATTTCTTTTCATGCCTTGTGGTTTGAGCTCAAAATCCCCATTACATTTAAGAATACATGAAAGTAAAAAAATAAAACCCACTGTATAGAAACTAAATGCATTTATCGCCTCTGTATCTCAGACACTTCACAAAACCTCATCCTACAGTATACGCTCAATGAATGACTAAAGAAAGTTTGCTAAAAACTTGTCAAATCTTTTTGCTGTGAGTAGAAATGACGGTATAATCACTCCCAAATAAGTTACAGTACTTTAGTAATGTGTGGTTACCCACACGTGTTGCACTTGAGTTATTAGTATGCACAGCCACAATAGGAGGTCTCACTAATAATCATTTATCCAGGTCAGGCCAGTCCATTCACACACACACGCAGACGCCGGGGTGTCAAATACTGCTGTTTTGTCACAGCTTTCTGCATCTCAGAGATATACACAAGGTATTCTTTGTGTTAGTGCTCTGATGCACCGGGTTACTTCCAACTTTTCAGGACCCTTGGCATCACGTTCAAGGTACTGAAGGCACTGTTTAGGCTTAAGCTTAAATTTTCAAACACCAGGGTTAACGTTGCATATTTTAACTGAAACCACAGTCTCTTTGCAAAGCCCAAACAAGTACTTTTAGTGCCTAAACCTTACCCGGGAGTGAAAGCAAAAGAAAAAAAATCTAGTGAAAACAAAGCGAAGGAACGCGTAAAACACAAATCTGAGAAACCAACACTTTAAAACAGGACCGTAATCTCCCTGCAGTCCACAGCCAGTGCGTCAAGACACGTTAAAGGACACCTCATTCAATTCAATTTATATTGTGCCAAAGCACGATAAAACCATACCAGTTAGATGAACCCTTTTGAGCAAGCACTTGGCGACACTGGGAATAAAAACCTCCCTTTTAACAGGAAGAAACCACCGGCAGGCGAGGGGAAGGAGACAGGACAAAAGACAAAGTCTGGAAGAGAGGAAGAGATTTATGATAACTAATGATTGAATGCAAAGTGATTTATAAACACAAAGCGAGTGAAAAGAGGTGAATGAAGAAGAAATGCTGTTTAACTGTGAAATTAAATAAGCATGAGATACATTGAATCTAAACTTTCGAAGCCAGGGGTCAAACCAATCACATTTGGGTCTGAAAGAGCTTTGGCCTTGACTTTAGACTCAGTGACAGGATCATTTAGATATTCCCTGACTATACAAAAACATCCATTTTAAATCGGTGTAATTTTCTAACCTGTCCTATGGGCGAAGTTAGAGATTGTATTGGTTCTCACTCTTGCTGGAGTTTTAACATCAATATACCCCGTGCTAGTGATAATTCTTTAATATTCTTAGTATCCTCCCATGAGCCTCTGCTTGTCAGTATTATTTATTTAAAGGCTAACATGGTGTTTGATGCCTAAAGTGTGGGTTCGTGATGCCAGTTTTTAACAAAATCAAAACTTTATTTGATACGTTTTGGATGAAACTGTTCACAAAGACTGCCAATATGTGCAACGATTAGAAATGTATAAGTTCCACCATTAAGACACTTAAGGCCAAGTTGATACCAGGACCACACACAGATACATGCACGGGGTCAGATACACTCGTACTTGCTCACTTTTCTTCTGAAGCCCCACCATTTACACACACGTGCCCACGTGCATGCTTTTGGACACACACACACACACGTTTCCCACATAGCTTCAAGGCATTTCATTTCCTCTCCTCCTGAGACAACATCACAATATAATGGGACATGGTGTCACATGACAAGAGCAAGTACATGTAGCGATCAAATCGCTCTTTCAGGCTCACTCTAGCTTGAAGGGCAGAACGGTCAGTCGTTACATAAACTACGGTTGGTTCAATTACAGAAAAATGTGCTTTGTGTCCTTGTCATAAGCAGAGTGATGAAGCACATAAAAAAACACCTCACTTTCTATATTCACATCCACAGAGTCGTACAGTATGGAGACACATGTACTTAATTTAGGTTTGACTGCACTACTGAAGCGTCTGCATGGAAACACACCTGTACTGCTACCTTAAAGAGTGACCAGTTGATATTCAGAGTATAAGGAATATGTGCACAAATGGTAATTCCTGTCAGTGAGTAAAGCTTTCCATCCAGAGGAAAGGACAAACTAATACTCAAGAGTGAAATACCAAATGTCCTATATAAGGAAATGAGTGCCTAGAGAAATATAAACTCACCGACATTTGACCTTTTCCCTCCCTTGTGAGGCATCCCAAGAAATAATCAAAGACTATGGGGGTTGTGCATTTTCTATGTAGTTTGTAATTTTTCAGTGCTTAACTCAAATCATGTTAAACCAAAGTAAGTCTCAAATTGTAGCAAAACAAAAAAGCACAGTGTCTTTATTCCGTACACCTCACAATCATCTCTTCTGTCTCTGGGATGATTTTACTTTCTTTTTTTCTCTCAGGTGTATAGCAGAAGTTAATTCTTCACATATTGAACCTTGTTGTGGCTGACAGTTGCTCCAGGTATTCACTGTGTGCTGCCATCTCACAGTTTTCAGACACACCGGTAATTAAGTCATCTTGAAGCCTTGAGAGTGCGACTATGGCGTACTGAGCTGAGACCAATCTGCCACTAATTGTCCCGAGTTTTAATTTCTAATGGAATAAAGGCCAGAGGGAATGACGCTTAACGAGACACAGTTAATGTGTGTGTGCTTGTGTGTGTGTGACTGTGCGCTGTGTTTACTGTAACTGCTATTGCTCTAGTAAATAGAGGAACAAGAGTGAGAAAAGCAAGATGTTTCCGTTTGATTTTGTTGTCTCATTTTGTCGTTTAT
The DNA here is from genome assembly GCA_015106755.1 of Etia nguti. NCBI lineage: Eukaryota > Metazoa > Chordata > Actinopteri > Cichliformes > Cichlidae > Etia > Etia nguti. Next base: position 48,338 of record VUQG01005843.1, on the reverse strand, counting down.
TCTACATAGCCCTCAGGATATCACTGTCAGTTTTGTGCTGTACGTTTGCTTGTGAGGAATGCTAAATGTGACATTATTGAGTGTACTTTCACAGCAGAGGCTAAGATAGCCGCACAAGTTGAGGAGCGCCCTTCGTAGTCGCTCTAACAGTGGAGACCCCTCCAAAAGTGAGAAATGCTTTCTTGCCTTGGCATTCAAGTTATTGCTCAGAAAGCATGGGTGTACATTGGAACTGGAAAGGTTGTTTACATAGCCTTGGGAGTGTTTGTGTCATGATTTAGATTCCAGGCATTTCAACATCCAAATAAATCAGTTTAGCCTTCTGAGGACAAGTAAACCTCCAAAAGAAGAAATGGGCCAGCTGTGTTTAAAACCTGTTACGTGGGTTTATCTCTAAAGCAATCTTCTTTTCAGTTACTACAGGTGGAGGAAGTACCAGAGCACTTGGTGATAAAGATATTCTATCTTTTATTTACAACATAAGATTGCGTTACCACATTTGTATGTTTGTTCTATTTTAAATATGCTTCATATGGACGTTTATCCATTATATCTGTGATTCTGATGACAGCACATGCCTCCAAATACAGAACAGCCGTCATGTCCTATAAGGTTTTACACAAGTGAAAAGTTTGTCACCAACAGCATCCAAAAATATACATCAGATCCCGCCCGAGGATGCATGCCTACATGATTATTTCATTTTCGAACACTTTGGTGACTTCACAGTAATTTTTCTACCTTATCGCTTTTTAGTGGGGTTTGCTTTTGCAACTGACTCAAGGCCCTTCCTCTTATTGTTTCAATATGTCTGAGCATTGTTTGAATGAGGTCAAGCATTACCGATCTGGCCTGGGGCCAGCTTGACTTTAGCTGATTTAATTGAATCTACGACATGAGTCAAACTCAAACAAGCAGAGACTGCTTTGCCATGACAGCCTCATTACTCCACATTAAGAAGTCATTTCACAATGCATTGTGACTTTGGGCTTGACAAATAGTGAAAAGGGATGAAATCAAATAAGTGAGTACATTTTGGAGGACTACTCTTGAAATGCTCTGGCTGGAAATACGCCAGTACTGTACATATATTAGGAGAGAGCGCCCCAAAAAAAGTCTCTCTGCTGTTTTGTATAAGTTAATGTGAATGCCTTCTGGGTTAAAGTGTTCCCATGTTTGCCATCTGCAGTAATGGAATGACATTCAATGCCATTTTCCCTCTTAAATGGAATTTTTGTCAAAGCGTTATGAATTCAACCTGCCTTGTCACTCAAGCTGCAGACATTGCTGAGAGGGGAGAAAATATGCGAATGAAACCTTTCACTGCAGATTTTACTGTTAGCTCTGAGCAGACCAAATAATGACGCCTTTATCACGTCTACGGCACAACAAACAAAGAAAGCTTTCTTGTCACATACCAGAAGATATGATATCAGGCAGTATAATGCCATACATTATGTATATAACGCATACACAACATTCATGGCATCTCTTCAGTGTGCTAGTTACATTTCTGCATTTCATCAGCTCGAACCTCGACTAAATTTCTCAATTAAGCATGCATTCTTTGAGAGCAATTGGCAGCTTGGCTAAAGCTTGTAAGGGGGGGGGGGGGGGAAAAAAAAAAAAAAAAAAAGGTGGGGGGGGGCAA
>VUQG01005843.1:12015-32473 GCA_015106755.1 Etia nguti | reverse complement strand
TGCATTATTTTGCAAGTCACAGTGGACCTGTTGCTTCACTTGCTGCCTCCATTCTGCTGTTGGCGTGCCTTCACCTTTATAGTACAGTAGAAGAGCAAGTATCATCAAATTTAGGAATTTTAACACAGACTTTTAGCCAGATATTTTTAAGCCTCTGATTTCTGATGCATAAGGAGTCTTGCATCTTCCCAGTTCTTGATTGCATTAGCTGATGTTTTTGCAGGCCATATTTCTAATGTAAATTACATTAGCTCACGTTCACAGTTGTTCATAACCCAGCTACAGCTGTGAGCTGTGTGCACTGTATATGAAGAGAGTGTAAACTGCGCTCTTGCCACATGACGTTCCTTCGGTGCACCAAACCTTGTCTCGCTGCCAGCTTTCACTCCTCACTGTCTTGCCGGGGTTTTTGTGTACATGCTTGTCAGCGTGTGAAAGAGAGCAGGGAGGTTGGCATGGGGAGGAGGCGTGTTCGAGGTGGAGGGTATGTCAGCTCATTAACCTCCATTCTTCCCCTAGCACAGCGCTGCATGTCACTGTGTAATTCTCATGTCGTTACTCCTCCCCCTCCACGCGTGTGCGGCGTACGAGAGGAAGAGCAGGGCAACCGGAGAAAGGGAGAAGGAGAGAAAGGTTCACGACAGAGGGCGGGAGGGCTTGACATGTTCCCTTTACAAATGCCCTGCTTGTACCTTGCAATCTAAAGCCCTGCCGTCTCCTTTCCTTCTCTGCTTTTGTCTTCTCTTTCTCTTCTTTTTTCCTATTCGCTGTCTCTCTCTTTCTCTCTCGCTCTCTCTAACCACAGGCCCGGTACAGTGTGGGTGAGCGAGGGGTTAGGCTCCACACTGCCCCCTCTCCGGCCATCAATCCATCTAGGAAAAGACTACCCACTGCTGTGGTGAGATAGCCAAGCCCCCTTTTTTTCTCTAGCCGGTTGATTTGGAAAAGTGTACCTCAAGGTGCTATCCTGGGCCCCGGTCAGTTCTGGAGGCTTCATGCTGAGTTGAAATTGAACCTTCACATATGTTTTATACACAAATGTGTGAACACATATGTATCATTTATTGTGTCTCTATTCAAAGACAACCATTTTACTGGAATTTACAAATCATGTCAGGAGTTTCTTAATTACAGTATGTGTGAAAACATGAAGAAGGTGCGAAATACGCCCCTGCAGTTGTTATGATCAACTCTGAATAAACTCTGAATAAAGTACCTTTGACATGTTTAGAGTTTAGCTTTACTTTTTATTTAAAGAGCTCATGAGGCTCTTTACAACAGAAACTGTCTTTTAGACAGAGTATACCAAAATTCTTTCTAACAGACCTCATTTTTTTAATGCATAGCTTCATTTCATATGAAATGTTATCTGTTTACTTAACTCTGCGCTAATAATTGATTGACCTGTTAGATATTGTTGCTGATAATCAATATTACTTCCCTATCTAGTCAAGTTCAAGTGTTCTGTGTTAACCTATCTATGTTGTGTTGCTAGTGCTATTATAATAGGTTGTTTGAAAGCGAAAACAACACAACCTTGTTATCAGGTGTTCTCTTTGTTTATTTGTTTTTTTGTGCTAAATGTTTAAATCTGTGGCAACCACCATGAAAATAGATTGGTGCCTTTCCTACGCTCGTAATGATTTATTTTAGTCACTGACTGAACAGTCAAACTTCAGACTTTTTTTTTTCTCCCTTTGCTCTTTATACTTCATTCTGTGCAGAGGCAAGAGAACAGTAGATCGCAATGAGATAACCAATTATATGCTAGAGGAAACCAGACTTTTTTTTTCCTGCAGCAGTTATCTGATGTTGTGGTGAGCAGAAGCAAAGGGCTGGGGTAATGTGACATTCACTCTGCCCTTTATCTTCTCTCATCACTGTTTACCCCAGTCAGTTAAAAGTGGCTTGTGCTCTGCATCCTCTCCTGCTGCCAGAGAAACCTCACTGACAAAGACTCACCTAGTGACATGCACATACTGTACGGACACGCATACTGTGCACACACACATGCACAAACGTGCAAATACACATTCACACCACCACAGACAGCGTATGTCAGGTAGTCTGGTGGGATAACTACTTTCCTCTTGTTGTTAAGTATAGCAATACAGTACTATAGCACCTGCTAGCTGCTAGTTGCATGTGATGCTGTTGTGCTTGATGCTAGGAAGGTGTTTCCCAGGACTGGTTAGCCGACAGGCCGTTGAAGGCTACCACAGCAAGCTGAGGGAGGCCGTGTGGGTGGCACCTTGGGCTGACATTTTAATTCTTCTGTTATACCTCTGCACATGCGCTTGCACGTGGCTGGTTTCATGGCTGTGACCTCTTTTGCACTCTGATACATATACTGAACAGACAGACAGATACTAATCAAGGTTCATACAAGGGGTGGAAATCCTTGAAAAGGATAGATGTTTAACGTGTTGTTTTAAGGTTATTTTTCTCAAAACTGGTTGAAACTGCAGTTGAACTGCTTTCATAAGAAATGTATGAATACTGACCGCGCACTTTTCTAGATAGAGAAATCATATAAATAACTCGGTGAGAGCCTAAATAATTTTGTCTTTCAGCTAAAATGAAGTCTGCTGGAGCTGGAACTGCCACTCTGTCTGAGTCTGAGTATGTTGTTACAGTTTGATCTGCCAGTCTTTTTCATGTTTACCCTCTGATGGAGCATTTAGTGGGACATGACAACATGCTGGAAGTCTTCTGTTTTAATGAGCCTTAGGTCAAAAAAACAACTACTACACATCATGGATGAAATAAGTACCACATTTTTGAGTAGCTACTGTAAAGTCTGCTAAAAAAAATGTTTCTTTTGTTTGTTTGTTTTTTACAGGACAGACCGCTAGCTTCTTCAGCAACTGAAAAGGATAGCAAACATTAGGGAGACGATTAGTTAGCCAGGTAGTTGACTCGCTGACTACTTGACTAGTTGTTCACTCGCCGTCCCCTGACTGGTAACACCGTTGTGGTTTACATACACTCATCATCAGCATGAACCTCCTGGTAATTTTTGGCTTTTAATGAGTTCTTGATTGTTTCTAACTGTTCCTTTGATTCTACGGTACAGAATAATTGTGGAGAGTATACATCTTTATTGACTGTAAATTAGATTTTTTTCTCAGCTACAGAGGGTTAATGTATACATACAGCCCCCATACTATATGGTTAAATCTTCCCAAGGCCCCAACCTCAACCCTATTGAAGATTTGTAGACTAGGCCTTTGACAGGAAACCAACTAATTTAAATGAACTCTGCCAAGAAGAGCGGTCAAATATTCAGTCAGAATTATGACTGAAGCTTGTTGATGGCTACCAAAAGCATATGGTCGAGGTACAACTTGCTAAGGGGCATTCGACCAAATATTAGTAGGGGCGTATGTATGTATGTGAGCCTGCATGTATACTTTTGATCTTGTAAAATTAAGAGAAAAACCAAAATGAATTTGAACTTGTGCATGTCATTAAAGATGTATACTGTACGATTATACCACCCTAGAAAAAGTTCAAAGAAATCATTCAAAGCCCAAAATTGCCATGACACTCATGCTCACGATGAGTGTATGCAAACCACAACTGTGCACAAACAAACCATACGTTGACATATCTTTGACACAGTACAAACATGCTTCCTCAAACAAGGTGGTGCTTTGACCTAATGCTTGTGGGTACGTTTATATAGAAAATCATTCGGCTTTTGAACTACAAACTTACACCAAAGGACATAGTAAGCAATAACACTCATGTAGGCTGTGAAGTGAAATGATGCTGAGCGGGTACTAAGACCCAGAAAGTGCCTGGACAGTTGATTAAAAGCAGGATGGATCCATGCTTTCATGATCACACCAAATCCTGTGCTAACCATCGCAGCAGGCAACAAACCAGGCAACATTTGTCTATTCTTCTATTGTCAAATGGTCCGTGCAAATTGTAGCCACAGTTTCTCGTTCCGTGTGGTCTTCTGCTGCTGTAGGCCATCTGCTTCAAAGTTCAATAGTTTTCTGAAATACTCAGACCATGCCATGTTCAAAGTCACTTAAATCACCTTTTATCCCAAGTCTGATGCTCAGTTTGAACTTCAGCAGGTCATTTTGACCACATCTACATGACTAAATGCTTATAGTTGCTGCCGTGTGATCGGCTGATAGGATATTTGCGTTAATGAGCAGTTGAACAGGTGTAGTGGGTGAGTATGTAGCAACATTATCTCTGTTCTGTTTTCCTTGACTCCTCGAGGAAAGAAAAAACCACAGATGAGAGGCGTGAGAGAGGAGTGAGCAGAAAACCAAAACAATAAGTAAACTTTTTCTGAAAACTGACGCGTTCTCAGATAAGCAAAATGAAATTTTCCACTTAAAAGCAGTGACACACTCATGATGGATACCGTTTGGCCAGGACGGATCAGCTGCATAGGTGTAGATCTCGCTAATTATGTGACACAGAAACTCTGCGGCTGGTGCACAGAAAGAGAGAGACACAGAGACTGGGGTGCTAGCACGAACGTATGGTAACGTAGGATATACCGAAGAGAACGCTGAATCATGGTTAACCTCATTTCCCATACAGTAAGAAGGAGTTAGCCTTCTCTAACAGTGAGCATAAGCTTGAATAGCTGAACGCACAATGGTAATTAGACGTAACATTTACCTATTTCCCTTTCTAACCTTAAAAAAAAAAACTACTTTATACTTCTACTAACCCTGTGAAACATTAAAAAAAACATTCGCAATGACCCTAATGAGATAACCAGATAAATTAAGCTTCCTGTATCTCTAAAACGAGTAAAACATCTTAAAAATACAAAATTCTCCAGTGCTTACGCTTAGGTCATTATAGGGTTTATGATACAACAGTGGAAACTTTTTACAGTGAAAGCACGAGGTGCTGCAAACTTCTATTTGACACAGCATGGTTGTCTTATGTTTGGTTTTGCCTTGTGTACCTGCATTTGGAACAAAAAAAAAAAAAGATCTTATCTGACTTTTGAAAACAGAAAAAAAAGAAGCAAAACGCAAAATTTCATTACGTTCTCAAAATCTGTCAGCCTGATATTTCCATTAAAAGGTGTGAACTACGTTAATATCGCCGTTGAGATTTTTATCGTGCCGTAAACTCACCAAGTCACAGCGAACCCAAGTTCAGGGTGGAAACAAAACCTTATTTAGCAACAACCGACCTGTCTCCCCCAACCCTACCCCACCCCACCCCTTCCTCCCCACTCCCCCCCACACACCCTTTCTCCCCACGCAATCTCAATCTCCCTTCCCACCTCTCACCACCTTTGCTGCTAACTGTTATTTCTGTTTTGTGGTTGCTCCAGTACAACTGCAAAGTAGATGAATGGGAGCTTTGTGTGTGTGTCTGTGTGTGTTTGTACGTGTGTGAGTGTTTAAGTTGCTTCTGGTGGGAAGGGTTCATTGTGTTTCACTAGCACACTTTGTTTGACTGGTTATGAGTTGATGGATTGCTTAATCAGTAACAATAAAGCCAAATATTTCTTAAACGGCAGCAGTGGGAGAGGTAAGGAAATATGTCTTGTGATGCTTCTGAAACGCTCCTTTGAGCAATGCAACACTAGAACAATTTGTGCTCTCCTGTCCTATAAACAAATACTATGTAAGATGGCACCAAGCCAGATATAACTCTAACCAAAATTCCATCAAAATCAGCTGAGATATACAAGAAGCTGCGTCAATATCTGGCCGTGCTCTATGTGGTCCACTGACCAGAGCACAGATAAACATAGCCTGGGCTTTGCATATGAAAATGAACCATGCAGGTGATAAAGGTGAGGGTACATAAGATGCGCGGTGTTGTGGATGTGACCCTAGTGCTGCTGCAGCTCACTCTGCACATGCACGTGTGGGTGTAGTGTGTTTAGTGTGTGTGTGCGTGCAGGATCAAACTCTCACACCCAGGAAGAGGCCCTGTTTCCCTTATCTAACGACAACAGAGCATGTGTCGCCATGGCCACAGGCTGTGCTTTTTATGGGCTTTGTGTGTATGTGTGTGTGTGTGTGTGTGTGCCATGTTCATTGTTTGCCTATGTTCATTGTTTGCTTGGGGCGTGGCGCAACACCAGAATTGTTACTATAGTCTCTTTTCTCTTCGCTGTTTCTCTCTCCTCCTCCTATGTAACTCTGAAAATCTACAGCACTTTATTTCTTTCTTTCTGTCTTTCTTTCCTCTGCATCTGTTTCCCTCTACTTTTTTAGTCTTTCTGTCTGTCATCCTTTGTGGCTTTGAACCAGCACTGACAAGTCGGGCAACATCAAATCCAGAGCCACATTGTCTCAGGTTCAGGTTCCTACGGCTTAATTGAACAGAGGACTGGTAAGAGAGAAGGAGAGAGAGAGAGAGAGAGAGGGGGAGAGGGATGTAAAAAAGAAATAAAGAGGAGAGGGGGAAGATGAGGAAGAAGGGTGCTCAAACAGGCATACATATTGCATGAGCCCTCACCACCACCACCACCACACCCCTTTCTTCACAGAATAGCTGTGTACTGTTCTGGGCTTATTAATTCCGCTCGGTGAGAGAATTATTTTTAGAGACTTGGTGTACTGGCAAAGGCTTTTAAAGTCACAAATATTACATATTCTGCTTATAGATTCTCTTTTATTAACTGAAAAAGTAACAAAAAAAAAAGTTGGTTCGGGTTGTTCTTTAACATGATAATGTATGGGGGTTTTTATTTTTTGAATGGTTTTACATACATTACAAAGGTCTGTAGGGCGTTGATTGCATAAAAGTGCAAAGTTGCAGCCGATATCTGATTGTATCTGCGGCCACTGGCATTGCACTGTGATATTTAATAAGGCGGTAAACACCAGTGGGGGTAATGTTCTATGATAATGTAGTTCTGCTGTCATAATGAAAGAAATAATAGGGAAATTTCTCATGTCAGAGTTTGTCTATACTGTATAATTGGTTTGTTGTTATCTATAAATATACATGTTTTAGCAGCATTAAAACTTTACAGCTGACCTAGATCGTTCTAATGTTGTAAACCTATAAGCTTATGAAGTTTTGAGCAGTTTATTCTGTGCCCATGGTTAGTAATGTATAATTTGATATAATTAATTGCATATAAAATCTTAGTATGTCAGCTGATTGAGGCATTTTCCCTTTAAAGTGTAGCTGGAAAAAGAGACAAGTAGCATAAAATTCCTCAAGCTTATCATATCCCAGTATTTATTTATTTATTTATTTATTCTTGTGGCTGACCGGTGACACATGACCTATATATGTTGCTCATTTCTACTATGTGGGCTCAATGTTCAGTTGTAAATAAAAGTCACATGTGAGATGTCACAGACACTGTGACGGGGGTTTCCTACTCTTTTTGACAAATGTACTGCCTCACACCATCTTCTGGAAGTGTCATTAACTTTCAGTGGGAAGCCAGTTCAGATAATGCCATATGCTAATTAGCATATCCATGACATCACTGCACCGTATTTGCATTCTAGCTAGTTCAGCCAGCTGTTTGCGTCTCTCCTACTCTCTGTGCTGACATATACTGTATTTTCATACAGGCAAATTTCCAATAAAGCTCTTCTCATTTACATATTTCTGCTTATGAGACAATGGAACAAGTGTGAAATAATGACAGGAATGTGACCAATTAAGACTCCCTCGTTAACAGGCGGCTGATTCCAAGATGCACTTCTGCACTGCTGAAATCCTGAGTTTTATAACCTTGACGTCCTCTGACAAAAATTACCATACACTTATGTTGCAGATAATGCCAATTTGGATATATTTACATGCAAAGTGATCACTTGAAAGAAAGTAAAATGGCTCAGCTGCGGTGCGGACAGCTGACTGTGCTACTGCCACTCAGTGAGCGCAAAGACTTGTGCCTGCGGCAGAAAAGCAAGAGCTCGTGCTCATGGGGCAACCCTGCAGCCCAGTAGTAACATAAATGCACTTTTGTACTTTTCACAATTTCTGCGGCCCTTAGAGACAGGCTTGTAATAAAATGCTTTATGAACCGAACCTGAAATAAATGCGGCCGCTAATGTTAGCAGGCATGTGTTTGTGTACTTGAGATAATTACGTCCAGTTGTGTAAATTCAGCCAAATTGTCATGATGCTTTGTAGCTTTCGACATTTTTCATTACTACAAGGTGATTTGTCTTTCTAATCACCGAGCAGTTTGGGCGTTACACAGACACCCAGAGCAGTTGAACTCCACCCCACCCTCTTCACAAACAGATGTTTCCTAGAAGGCTCGTGTTGTCCGTCAATCAAACGCGATCCTCAGCGGACTCTGTAATTCTGCCTCCAATCCCTTCATCAGTTCTCTCAAAAATATATAGAGATGAAAAGATCCCAGCATTGTATTGCCCCATTACCACTGTGTAAATATTACATGTTTTCCCTGGATATGCTAGTTAGCATTACTTCCACCTTGTGGCTTCATTATTTTTGAAACGCTCGATGATTGCACGGCATGACCTAGTTCTGGGACTCTGTCTCTCCGTCGCTCTGTCACTGTCTTTACTTTCTCACTTCTCTACCTAATTTACTCATTCTATGTGTCTCTCTTTTTTTATGCCCTCTCTACAGCTCCACCTCATTTTCTTTTCACACTGAATCTGTCTACCTTCTTTTTTTTGTCATTTATTCATTGTTTTTCTCCATTTACTGCCTCAGCATTGCCTTCATCCTTTTAGGCTTCCTCTGTTCTGCCTCTGTGTTACTCATCCTCCTTCTCTCCCATGTATGCATTCTTTATTTCTCAATTTGTCTCTCTTCCACAGCCTATTATTATTTTTCTCTGTTCTCACCCCCCATCCTTCTCCCCTCTCTCGCGCTCTCTCTACCCCTCCCTTCTTCTCCATGTTTTTATTCCTCTCTACCAGCACCACGTGTGCCACGGAGGGAAACATCGCGAGCAGTGGTCCCTGCTGAACAATTACTATGCAAAGCAATCCAAATAGAGATGTTTGCCGAAAACAACATGTGTGTAATTACTGCTTAATGAGGCCCTTGTCTCAGGCAGAATGCCCAATTAGACTGCCGATGAGAAAGTGATGCCAAGGCCCGGTGAAGAAAGAGAGAAAAGATGGGGCAAAGAGGAGTAGGCAGGGAGACAGAGAAGTGGAAGTAAGGAGGTTGCAACATGGAGAAAAAGGTGCCGATGATGAGAAACACAGGGAAAAGGGAGACGGGAGGCAAAGAGGAGCAAGGTGATCATGAGAAACTGTGAAAAAAGAAGGGAGGTGGAAAGAAAGATGGAGGGACTGAGGGGAAACGGGAAAGATGAAGAGAAAGGGGAATGAGAGAATTTCTGCGGTGTATATGTGGAGTAATGGCAGAGTTGATAGCATTGAGCCGAGGATAAATTGGCATATTAAGTGGGAACTGCTAAGGAGAGCTATCAAAAGGAGCAAGAGGAAAGAGCTTTACATTGCAGTCTGTGGGCAGCCATGTTGAAGCACAAAATGGTTGACCTTTCTGGGCAGTTTTTTTTGGTGAATATTGCATTACAGATGTAATTGGTGAAAATAAACATTATCTCACTTCATTTGTTCCTTCAGAGCAGGGCAGAAACAAACACCATCGAGGATTCGCTCTCGAAGAATTCACGTGGCAAAATTAGCTGTAATGAGAGCTTTGGCGGCGTTTGCGGGGTTGAAAACGCCATTGTTCGGTGACTACAGTCGCTTTTCACCCGAGAGAATCTTCTTCTGAAGAAGCTCTCAGAATGGCTTTATGTCACCAGTGATATCAAAGTGGATTTCAATGGAATGAAATTGCTCAGTTAGGCGATGACAAGAGGCTTTCATGTGCGGAGTGAAGAGTTTATTGCAGCTATGTCACCAAGGTCAACATTAGTTTGGCCCTCTCAGCGAGCTGCAGTCACTTCCCGCCGCAGTTCGGTCAGATGATAGACACCGGCATGCTTGATTAAGCAGATTAGGAGCTTTAGCATGTGGCATTGAGCAATTATCATTCAGTTTAATGTGAAGATGAGATGTCAGGTTTTTTGTGGGGTTTTTTTCCAGCTGCCGGTACAGTGATGTTGGATTAATCATGTCAGGTGTGAACGAGGCTTAAATGCACCTCTTGTGTCAGTTTCATGTTTTCCTATGAATTTAATCATTAGAATAACCAAGTGAATCCTCACCAGGGTTTCCACAGTATGCATCGTTAGCCAAGCATTGCCCCGAGGCAGGAACTCATTCCCCCGTCCTTTCTCCTACAATAATGTACAGTAATTTCTCTTTCTCACCACTCACACGCTCATTTGCTTCGACTTTTTCCTGTCTACCAGCGCAGATATTAGATTTCCCCCTCAGGAATTCTGCCCATTTCCGTCCATTAGTCTACTTATTTGGTCACTGTTTTTGAGCAGGTATATGTTATGATCCATTTGCGTCCACTCATATCCAGTGCGTGTCTATTTTTCAAGGCTTTGGTCGCTTTCTTTGCCGACACAAAGCAGACCACCCGAAATGAAAAGGGCCTCCCATATCTTCACATCTGAGGAATTTGACATGGAGTGCTGTGTAGTTTGATCATGTTTTTTCTCCTGTCTGTTCCCGAGTCGACTGCGCAGTCATATTGCAAAGAACGACCTCCATCAACAAACAAAAAAAAGGGAGCTTTATTTGACACATTGCCTTTCTACGTGTACGTGTGTTCACGTGCAACATCACCCGCTCCAGTCAAGGTTTTTTCTATTTGCCGCAAGTGCGCGGTGACAAACCTTGATGCCTTTGGAAGCCGAGAGCATTTCACAATGCTGCTCTTCTTAACGTGGTCACAGCTTCTCAGTCACCTTGGCACCGCACAGGTTCCGTTACCGAGTCGTTTGTGGCGGCTGAATCTCATTTCCGCTTGAGCTAAAAACAGAATCCGTCTGTGTTTTTTTTTTCTTTATTCCTAGAACACTCATAGTTGATCTCGGTGGGGAATTCTTAAGGTTTTAGCTCAGTAACATGCTAGACATGAAGGCTAGCATGTTGCATGGAACTCTCAACTGGTGACCCGGTGTTGCTTCCCAGCACCCCCGTGGGTCAAAAGTAATTTGTTGTTATGTGAGTCCTAACCCCATGACAAGCAATGTTTTGGCACCTGCAGCAAGCGATCCTTCATTGCCTGATTAGCTCAAATCTAAAGACGCAGCATGTCCTCATTGTGCTACACACACGCACACACCAACACACGTGTGCAAGCCTCTAAGCCAGGCACACTTTACTACTGTAAGCACTCACATATTCACCCGCACTCATTCTCTTTCTCACACACACACAGCACAGCCCAGAGGGAAAAGCCCATCTCTCGTCACTTTGCTCATGTAGCCTAATTACCGGCCTGCTGACGAAACAGTAATTACCCATGCTGCCATGCCACTACGAGGTTTAACCAAAGTGACAAAGTCATTAGTCTCACACTTCAGGCCACCCGTAAAGAGCTTTTCCTCTTTAGTACCTCTTTCACAGACACCCCCCCCCCTTTTTTTTAAAGCCTCTTCTTTCTTACAATGTTTATTTCTTTTTTCTTTTTTCTGTTCACAGTTTGATGGTGACAACATGTACATGAATGACAATAACCAAGAGTTTCGGTCACCAAACCAGGTAAGATCGCCCACGTCTTTTCCTGTAAGCCCTGCAGACTTAAATAAATAAATGTCTGAGTAAGCTGATGTCACTCTTTAACAAGAAGAGTTTATGGATTGTTATGTTTGGGTGTAGACTGGAAAATGTGAAATGTACACATTTCTCAGTGAAGAAAAGTGGAAAATGGACAAACAAACCATGTGGTTAGCATGAGAGGAAAACACAAGTCAAAAGTGATGTGTCGCCTTTTTACCGCCACTGTTGTGGGCACATTTCCAAGTTATGCTTTTGTCTCTGTGGAAATTCTGAACATTAATAAAAAAAAAAAAAAGACTATGTCCACCAGTTTCTTTCTCATAGACCTGCATCAGAAATGTTTTCATAATTTGATGTGACAGTCAGTGTGTTTCACAAGGTTTCAGATAAGATTTAAATATTAAATGTATGATTGGAAGGTTTGATTCTTAACAAGATAAAAGTTATTTACATATATAAATTTTCATATGTATTTAACATCAGATGGATTAATCCATCAGTCCTCACAGTTTCGGCAACATGTCAGCCCACTGAACCAGACCATTATGGCTAAACCAGCTAATGGCTAATAGTTTACAATTACAAGCGAGTTGGATCTCTGGTCCCACTCTGGAGCATCATGGTCCCAGTCGCACATAGACTCAGTGAATAAGACAGGATCGGTGCTGAGTGCTCCCAGCTGGTAGATGGGAACACATGGCTGGACATATGGCAGAATTCAGAGCTCCAGGATTTCTTGATCCAGCAGCAAGGTCTTCATGTCCTGACAAAACACGATGAGGTGGAGGCTCCACGTCAATTAGCGCTTTTCCAAATAAGTCAGGCCAAGGACACCAGGATCCATACACACCTTCAATCACACACAGACATAGACACGCACACACACACTCTCCTTCATATAAACATACTCATTTACTGTAAAAGGAAGTGACACGTTTTCTGACACAAAGTAATTCACAAGTTATAAGCTCACGTGCAAGAAGCTGTGTAGTTTCAGTCGTGTGAAAATCGCGCACTTTCTAATATGGCATGGCGCCGGCAACTGTGAAAGTACACTGACATAATGCTCTTTATAAGCATCAGCATAACCATTATAACTATTGAACCACAATCCCAAGATTAAGGGTCAATTCACCCACTGCAGGGAGCCATTTTCCTTGATTTATGAAAATAGGAAGGCACAATGAGGTCTAATAATTGGAGCTCATGGGAAATCAGAAAATCCAATCAGAAATAAAAACCAGCTTGTCTGCAAATATTTCAGGGGAGACCCGCCCCTTTTAGCCAAGCTCATGATGCAGCATGCCCACGGACATGATTTAGGATTTTTGTGTTCGGACTTTGAGATATAACCTACATCCTCCTCCCAAAAACAAAGGTAATAAAAAAAAAACATAATTCAATAAGGAGAGATCATTAGAAGATATACAAATATCAAATTTGGCGATTAGACTCTGATGGCCCATCACAGCAGAATGGAATCCAGCGATAGAAACTTGGACAGGACCTCACCAGACTCTAGCTGCTGGTGGTGGTGAAGATACACATGATACACTGATTTACTGGCTTGAAGTGGAGGAGTGGGTGCACAAAAGAGTCCACATGGGATAATAAAAGATGAGCAGTGCGATTTATAGTACGTAGAGTGGAGGCTGGTTGATTTGAAGAAGGCGGGCGAAAAGATGATTGGACTAGAGCAGTGATGTCAGCATTGAGTTTTACAGCGCGGGAAAGGGGAAGCGATGTGAAGAATAGACTAGCAGCCAAACACCTGGGAAAACGGACAGATGAGTGAATGCAGATCTTTCTTATTAAACTTGCGCGTAAGCTTTGCCTAAATGTTCAAGATACATATAAAAACTTTTTCCTTGGTATTCTAGATAATCTAAGATTGGTGCTTTAATCTGTTTTGCAAAGTTTGCTTTGAATTTCTTTTTAAATCTTGTTTTGTAATTTGTGTAAGTGACCCTTTAAAAGTTAATCTAATTATAACACCAACCCCTCCCAAAACATGCCTCTACTCTGGCAGCCCTTTGAAGAAGTAAAGATCCCGCAAAATGCCCTCACATTCTAAAAATGTGCTTATTCTCACGATGCAACATTTAAATTGGGCGTTTTGATGAACAAGAACATATGTACGTGCTCTTAAACACACCCACATATATACCCATAAACCCCCCACACATGTTCTCATAAAAACCCCTCATACATGCATTCACACGCCATCATCCTATAGCCGTAAGATTGTCTTTCCTTTGATGTTGGGAATGAGTAACTATAGTGAGAGGTCGAGTAGGAGCTTTAGCAGCTTATTGTCTACTTACAGCACAGACCACGACGTCCTTCGTTGTTAGCTGCATTTCAAAATCTGCCCTAATTATGTCACTTATATGCATTTGCTTGTGCTAATTGGGATAAATGTCCAGTTTTGTAGTTTCCCAGCTGCAGCGGTCATATGTCAATCACCAACACCCAGTCCAGGTCTGCAGTGTTGTGTCAACAAATACCTTCTTAGTGGATAAGGCAATTTGGGCTTTTCAAAACATGTCAGTTGCAGCTCTGTCGGTGCTGTCAAATAGACTCTTACACACCAGTTCTGAATAGCACTCTGAACACAGAGTTCACTGTTTTGTGCCTGATCCTGTAATAGAGAACATTAAACGTGAGATTTCAAAGAGGATGTGCACCTTTTGCTCGGGAGCTAATGGTTGCAAAGGGTTTTTAGCACATTTAATATACTATATTATGCTAAAAAAAAAAACCCAAAAAACAATAAAGGTGTGACCATTGTGTGAATTTTCTCTCTCCCTCGCTCTCTCTTGTTTTTTTAAAACAACCATCCACTATTTAAGTCCCGTATTAATGTTGAATATTTGCTGCTTTTGTCACCTAATAGCTAATATCTTTAGGTTTTGGATTGATGATCAAGTAAAATAAGAACTAAAAATGTGATACATTGAGCTTTTTGGGGGCTGTTTTCTTACTAATGACTAAAATAATCATAAAAATGAACCCCTGCTGAGAAATACCTGACTGGCATTTTTCAATAGGGAAATTTAGTTTAGTCTAACTACATAAAAGCTTCCCTTAACAATTTTGCGAGGGTTCTCCAAATCATTATATTTTAGCTGAATTGTGTAGTATTTTATTCGTACACTGACATTTCAGAAGAGGTTAACCCATGAATTTCTTCAAAGCTATAACATGCAGGGAATACGTCTGCATTTTCTTTTTGCAAAATTCCTTCTGACCGCTCGCTGTGTATACAAGTCAATCATTTCCCAATTGACGCTTATGCATTAGCTGTGCGGCGGTTTGTTACATGTGGTTTTCTTTTGAAGTGAAATCAGGCAAATTAGAGGTTCAAGTGTATATATATATATAATAAATATATATGATTTTCTGCGTCGGGTTGTAGCGGTGATTACTGTATAATAAAGAAACCCAGATTAAATATATTCAGTATATTCGTAAACAGTAATCACCAATCATAAGGAGTATATAACTTTTTTAAATGCTTTCCCTACTTTCTAAGATTTAAACAATCCCCAGCTGTGAGTGTAAAAAATATGGGCTTCCTGTTACTTCTTTTCTATTTATTCTGTGTGAATAGCACAGTAGAGACTGATATTCTTTGGTCTTGTGGACAATGCTCAGAAATACTCTACCCTCACAATTGGTAAAGCTTTTTGTGAAAGAAGCCCATAAGCTTTAATGCAGGTTTTAACACTGCAGTAAGATACCCAGCCAAGCCTTTACATGATGTGCGCCTGTGAAAAAGCTGCATGTAGCCAGAACAGAGACTCCTTTGTTTGCATGTCTGGGGTCTTCCACGGCGTACACACTGAAGTAACAGTCCAACACGGCCAGAAGATTGCATTACACATAACATCTCTGTGCTTTTTAAAAGTGAAAACCACAAATCAGAAACAGTTTTGATGGGGCAGCTCACTGTATGCCTGGACACAGTCCACTCAAGCAAGATGTTTTCGAGGCTTTAAATACTGTATGGTCTCTGTACAAAATATGCATGCATACTGCACACACGGGCAGTTTGATGACATTAATATTTTCCATGTGGTTTTTCCTGTTGCGATTTCAGCTTATAAGCAAAAGTGTGGGTGGGTTATTATGTTTACTGGCTGTGCTTGTGTCTGCCCACACACACACAAAGCTAAGTCAATAGTTTGTAGAAATAAAGATTATGAAATATCTCAATTATCCCAATTAACTAAAACATGTTTGTGTAAGCAATCAGGAGTTTTAAACCACTTTCCTGGCTCCAGACCTCCAGCGTGCCATATGTCACATTTCTTCTTCTTTTTCTTTTCTTTTAGTTTAACACACGGACGTCTAGTGTGCGCTTATTGACTGCTAACTCCCCAGCTATAAAAACAATGAGCCAATCAGCCAATTTTCTGACTGGGGTAAAAAAAAAAACAAGAAAAGGAAAAGGGAATATTGTTTACGGAAATTCCTAAATCAGCATTTTTTTTTCCTTCCGAGAAATGTGAAAATGGTGTTTTGAACAATAATTACGGCAACTTCTGTGTTAACTGAAAGTGACAAAAATATGACAATATCTGCTGGAGGCAAAATAAACCCAACTCAGAAAGAAAAACTGTCAAATTTCAGTCTTAATAATATAATGAAAATGGCAGCGTGCTAATATCAGCCCTGTGTATGTAAAATGATGCTGGTTGCACTGTATATTTTTGCAGCACTGTAACAGCGGCACGGGAACGATCACAGCCAAACCAAAATGGCTTCCTTCACCCACGCCAACACAAATTCTA
Source organism: Etia nguti (assembly GCA_015106755.1). Classification (NCBI taxonomy): domain Eukaryota; kingdom Metazoa; phylum Chordata; class Actinopteri; order Cichliformes; family Cichlidae; genus Etia; species Etia nguti. Next base: position 16,065 of record VUQG01005843.1, on the reverse strand, counting down.
ATTTTGTATAAAGCTCTGCTCTTGATTTGGATTCATATCAGCCTGATCAGTCTGCAGGATTTCACTGACTTTTACATTCATGTATATTTCTGTAGATTTTTTGCACACCTCCCTTCGCCCTAAAGTGTAATAAGAATCTGTGTGGAAAAGTCCATGTGTGTATACGTGCATGCTGAAGATGAAGCCAAAAAAACTGAAGATAATGAAGGAAAATTTATTTAGAGAAATATTAGAGAAGGAAAGAATGAGCCAGTGGCATGAGGGTGGGGTTGAATGGGGGGGCATACTTGTTGCATTGTATCCCATTGCAGAAGATTAAGCTTGGGGGCCACTAGTCCTTGGACAAACAGCAAGTTTCAGCCTTTTTATGCCACTGCGTTTTTGGCTTTAAGGTGTCTCGCTGACCTGCACGTCTCTATTGATTTGGCTGACTTTAAGAGAACAGTGGCTGATGGTCGAGATCAGAATCTAACTTGTTGGATGCAGACTCGCTCTTTTTCTCTTCATCTTTCTTTTTCAGGCTATTGTTCAGTCTGTGTCAAGCATGGTGGTGGAGGGGTCATTATTTGGGCTTGCTTTGCAGTCATTGGACCTGGGCATTTTACAGTTAATGTGTCAACCATGAACTCCTCTGTATACCAAATTATACTCGAGTCAAATGTGAGGCCATCTGTCTGACAGCTGAGACTTGGCGGAAGCTGGGTCATGCAATAGGACAATGATACCAAGCACAGCAGCAAATCTGCAGCAGAATAATGAATAGATAAAGAGAGCTGTGCATAAACTAACACCTGTAAACCTCAATGAAACTAAGATACGGTGTAAAGAAGAGTGGGCCAAAATTCTCCACAAAGGTGTGACTGTGATAAAGTCTTACAGAAAACAATTTGTTCAAGTTATTGCTGCTAAACATGGTTCTTCAACCCACTGAATCGTGGGGTGTAACTAGTTTTTTACAGGACTACTTATAGTCCTGTTTAAAACCTTCTCTTTCACATTAATGTATATGAGGTTTGGTGGATTTTATTCTTGCAGACACATTTTAGCCTTACTAATAAAATGCACACTTGCAGTTTTTGCTGTATTGCCAGCAGCTACATTCACATGAGGATCAGTGCTGACCAATAAAAGAAGTATTTGAAGTACCGTAAAAGGACAGAGTGTGGGGAACGGTTAAAGTGGACATTTCTTCATTTTGATCAGGGAGAAGAGGGAAATTATCTGAGATAAATGTATAAAGGATGAATAGCAAAACCTCATCAAGTAGCAAAGGAAGGCTTTCTGAGTGAAATTAGTCCAAATGCATTGCTTGCTAGGAAGTATGCATATCGCTTCTCTGAGAGAGCTTAAAGGATTAACATTTTAGCAAATGTGCTCATTCACTTTCTTGGCTAGAGTCAGATGGGAAGATTGATACCGTTATAACTTCTGCTGAGTAAATGTGAAGCCAGACAGTAAGTCTAGCTTTTTGAAATGAACATAACGCCCATAAATGACTTTTTTTTTTTTAAATAACTTTAATTATCACGTTAAATAAATGAACTATATCTTAACAATTAGTTAATTGAGCTTTGAGTCTGAGGTGCTGCCAGATTTTATTTCCAGTATTCTCCCAGATTAAAAAAAGGGATAGCTCTCTTAAAAACATCTAACATGATGATATTTTGTCAATCAGTCAGTCGAGCTCCAGATGTTGTTTGCTCCGTATAGAACCAGCACTCCCTCGCTCTATTTTCTCTACCTCTATATTTCTCTATCTCTCTCTCTCTCTCCTTCTTTCTCTCTGAGTCAGAGATACCTCAGTACACCCTGGCACCGAACACCCAATGTGGGCGATGCTGATGTGAAAAGGCACCGTTACTTAATAGTGACTCACAGTGCACCATTATACCCCCACCACCATGACTGCAAACTCTTCTTCAACGCTCACTCTCCCCACCAAGCTTCCCCTTATACTTCAGTCTTTCTATCGTCCATCCTTGCGTTCTTTCCCAGCAAGATGAAAAACAGGGGGACATTTGAGACAAAGGATGAAAAAATAAAAATTGAGGGTCTGGAAACGCCAACACGCATCTCACTTCTTCTTTAAAAGCTGCACAGAGCCGCCGGCAAGGTCGGCAGAACGAAGTAGAGATACATATTGCGCGGCGTGTATTTAAATTTCAAGAGAGCGTGCAATTTCAGTATCCTGAATTCAGGCGGAAAACAGCTATGAACCAGCTCTGAGGCGTCGATATCTGAAAACAATGCTGGAGAAACATCAGAGGAACATCCTCACAACATCCACACCCATGCTAGGAGGGATTGTAAGATACAGTTGGAACCAGGAATTGTTAGTTCTTTATGTAGGTCAGGACATGTCAGCCAATAAGTCCAATTACCATTGCTCTCTGAAATAGAATGGGCAGTGACCTCTACTCTGCTGTCATAGGACTGAAATGGATGGAAGGATGCCTCGGATATAAGTGATATATATTTTCATTCAGAATAATAATAAAAAAAAAAGATAAACAGAGTCTAGAGTAGATGACAGGATGACAAATGGTTCCAGAAAAGGAGTCCAAAGTGATGTGAGAAAGTCAACATTTTCATTGTTGGAATATGAAGAGTTTAATCTATCATCTTTTGATATTGGAGGCTTTAAAGCACATCTAAACGATCCACTGTCACACTCTTTTTAGTGTACTCCCTCAAATAGTACAGTACATACCCCGCAGAAAGGCAGCACTCCCCGAAAACAGCAACTTATCAGCAGCAAGAGTGCACTCAATGATTCATACACTCTTTTAAGAGAACTTGAAACCTTGGCTCTATTTTGGTCCCGGCCTCTCTCTCTCTCTCTCTCTCTCTCTCTCTGTATATGCAGCACAACGGAGCACAGGGATTTAGTGGGACTAAGTAGTTTGATATTTCTATTGGTTTTCTGCATGTATTTCCACTCTCTCTTCCCTTTTCTCCTAGTGATCTTTCTCATCATATGGAGACCAAGGTCATGGCTGATTGAAATATAATAGAAGTGTAGACATCTGGCCTAATACTGTGGGAAGTTAAATCTATTTTAATGGCCCCTGCCGCAGTGGATTCTCTCTGATGCACTCTTGCGCTTCACTGACAGTAAATCACAATGTTCTCTTATTGCCCTGACTGGAATGAGGGCATAGAGAAAGAACAATGAGGGATCCACATCATTTGTTTTCACCCCTCCCTTGCTTTTTCCTCTCCTCTGTGCTCCTCCTCTTCTCCCCTCTCCACTCCGTTTGCGACTCATAAAGCAAGGGGCTTAAAGAGAGTGACATCATGAAAATAAAAATAAAGGGGATTATGGGCAAGCTATTGTGCCATATGTGATTACTGGGGCTTCCATGTTCCCTAGGGGAAGATGAGTGACTACGAGACAACATATTTTATTTATTTATACAATTCGCTCTAATGAATAAGAATAGGAAATGTGGCTGAGACCGCTGTATTGTGCCCTTTGTCAGGAAAAAAAAATGAAGAAAAAGAACTGCAGCCCTGGTCCAAACATTAAAGAATTTTCTGCTTCTCTCTGTTGCAGTACAAAGATCACCCTTCATCTTTAACTGAGTTGTTTTTTTCCCTTAAATCGAACTGACATAAATGTGCAGCGCATGGCCCTTTTTCACACCTTTTCAAAATACTTCCTTTGCGGCCGTGTTTTTAGAGTTCACGTACAATCTAGTACAGGTCCACCCACATCTGCAATGGAGAGTCAGGTCCTTTTTACCCACCTAAATGAGATCCATTTTGATGTGACATTTGAGAGAATTACCAGTGCATAGGGGAGCATGGAGGAGGTTAGCTCACTCTTTAGCGATTGGTGGAAGCTCACCACAGCCCACCTGTCCTTTAGTGACGGACGCTACCTATGACCCTGAGCTACTATTGGACGCGGTGAAATAGCCCCCCACACACACACTTCACTTATCCCAGTTCTTTCTTTCTGTCAGTCAACCTGGTGGGTCTGCTATTCCATTCTCCTTCTATTGTACTTCGCTGTCTGCTTTTCTTGATACATCACCCAAATGGAGT
>VUQG01005843.1:1367-11995 GCA_015106755.1 Etia nguti | reverse complement strand
AATGGAGTTCCTTGGCGTTTAAAAGCCAGGTCAGATAGCCTCTGTAGACCCCGCAGACTACCACTGTAATGTTCACTTGTGTGGCACGCTTTAGCTCAAACACACATTGATGATGAGTTTGATTTCTGCCCTTTCTCAGTGCTGCAAGTTTCATCTTTGAAGGTGAATTTTAAAGATTTAGCATTGCCACCCGTCTATCTCGACCACACAGGGTGGACGTGAAAGCCGTTATATATGCATGGCCAGCTGTTGTTTGTCACCAAAACCGTGCTGCTCTGTCATTTTTAACAAAGAACCATATGGCTGAATGACTTTCCATAGGACGCTTTATACTCATTCAAAGTTATCGAGTTTTGTAATGTATGTATGTACTGTTAAAAATAACAATAAGGAAACACTTGCACAATTTTAACTTTTACTTTTGGTGTAATTTTGAATCCAAGTCTCAAAGTGTTGATGATTATGGTTTCCACTGACCATTGTCGGTTAAGATCTTAAACTTGAATATTTCATTCGTCAAGTGTTTCCTTAATTGCCGAAAGTGGATAATATTAAAAGAAAAACATCTAAAATGCTAATAGCAAAGTCCATCCAAGACATGCCGCTCTTGTCTTTGGATAGTTCACCTCTTGTCAGCCATGGCAGGCTCTCTGCGTACTGTGCATCATTTTCATTTTCCTGTGTTTGATCAACACGTTATTGTTCCCGCAAGAGCTGTCTTCCCCTAAACACCTACAAATGATTCCATCGCCGAGCTAATGACTTCATCTCCTCTTCTCAGCCATTTGGGTAAAGAAAACTTTTAGTTAAGCCAACTAACACATTTAATGTTTAACGATAAGTTAATTACTCAAGATTGCTTGACAAACCGGAACTGTGTTTAGCTGCGGAATTTTTAACCTGCAATTTTACACATAAAAGTGAAATTTTCAGTGTTGAGATTGCCATGTGTGCCAGTTTACTGAGAGTTTCACAGCATCTGCTGTGTGCATAAACTAAGCAAAATCAAGTTTAACACGCTTTCAGGTAAAAACATTGCAAAATGCACTGACTGTTTTGCTGAAAAAAATAATTCATTATTGTTCTGCTAACTCTAAAGGGGGAAGCGCGATATCTTGAAACAGTCTCCAGCACAAGCAAGATTTAAATTAAATTAAAAAAAACACTTTGACCTTGAGAGCTTTGATCCCTTGATAGTAGAGATGACACTGTTGAAGGGAGGGATGACCCGGATCTGTTTGATTATAGCTTTTCATTGAGCCCCCTAAGCACTGTTGTTTCAGTTTAAAAACTATGATCAGCTAACTAAAAGAGAAGTTAGCCGGATTCAGAGCATGAGGAGACTCACACAAAAACCCGTTAGACGTATTCCTGTTGTACTGTCAGCCACTTGCCTGATCATCTCCATCAGAATTCCATACAAATTTGAGTTGTGCAGCTTGCAGCTATGTAAAGATGTTGTTGTCTGTGACAACTTGCAGTTATGAAGGCTATCTCTGACGATATTACATGCCTGGTTTGTTGTCTTCGCAAGTAATGGGGCAGCTACTGGGAAGAGCTAATAGAGAATATCAGTTGCACTTTAGAGTGAAATGATTCATCTTAACCTGACCATCATTCACGGATTAGAACCTGAGGTCCAAAATGCTGAAGAACAGGTTACAAAGACAAGCCATTTTCATATATTCATTACCTCTCCATCTACAAAAGTCTGCTCCTGATCTCAGTAAATGTAATAAAGAACATTGTTTTCTAAGTCTGATATGTATGAATCTACTATAGCGGAGTATTTATTGAATATTTTTTAAACAGGCAACATTTTTTTCCTATTAAAAATAGAAATTTTTCATGTTATTTTGTATTAAATATTGAATTTAAACAGCAAGTGTCCAGAAAAAGCTAAGTAGAAGAAAGATTTAATACTGGCATGCTAAACTGTTTGTATTGTTATGTTTAATTGGATCACATATGTCTAAAGAAGAAAATGTGAAACTGAGGATACTGTGCAAATTAATTTCATTTTTTAAAATTACAACAGTGTTATAAATGCTGTGGATAGATGTTTAAGATATGAACTCCTAATTGCTTTGTTAATGTTACACTGGCAGCAATAATAAACACTCTAACAGGCTTCAAAATATAGAGGACCATTCTGGTTCCTGAATTGTTTTAGCAACGGAAAACCCCCCCCAGTTTTTTTCATAATTCGCACCCTGTTTATGAGTGTGTGCTGGACGACTGCTGTATTCCTAGTGAGTTTCTGTGGGTGTACCCATAACCATAGCAAACCTTTTCAAAGTCAGACCATAAAGCCTACCATCAGTTAGGCTTGATGGTCAGTCTGAATTTTTTGCATTTTGTATTCTGGATAAGTTTCCTCCCAGATGAATGTAGAGGCCAGATTTATAACTAGTCCGGTACCCGTTACATCAACAGATAGGTTTAACCTCCAACATTAGCGGTCTGGTGGTTTGTGTGAACAGAGTGGCCACGGATAGAGTCAAATGGCTGGCTTGAATTATTGTTTCATTCTGCCTCTGTTCACTACATATATTATAAGAGTCTGGACCGACATGAATGGAAACTGCAACTCAACTGGTTGGAGAAGGCATACAACCACAAGGCAGTAATTCTAGTTGTTTTCCAAGAAAAACAAGGAGTGGTTTAAGCATGATGATAGGTACTTCAGAGCCACAAGTCGCATCTTTAAACTTAGTTATAGAATGTGAAAAATAGGTGTTTTGATGTCAATTCACAAGTGATGTACAAAAGAGATTTGGTACCATCATGTTTAACTCAAAGAATAAAGATAGATTAGAAAAGAACCAATAGAATCCAAAGTAATGTCCTTGTCTTCAAAAATGACGGATTTGCTAAAATTTCACCTCTACAGAGGAGGGTGAAGGTTAGAGAGAGAGATGGCTGAATCAACATTTGGTGTTTCTTTTTGACCCGTCTCTCTTTTATCCGCTCCTCTCCTTGTCCTGAAAGACAGTATATTTATGAATTATTTATCCATGTTAGAAAATGTTAAACTTGTGATGTCCTTGTCCTGTGTCTTATCTCCAAGGGCATCATAAGAAGCTGTAAAGAAAAAAAACATTTAAAAAGCAATGGAAGGCACAGTCATAAAATAGCCTTGACAGAATTCAAATCTTGGAACAGGCGTACAGTATATATGACATATATATATGACAACAGCAATGTTTCTTCTTCATGTCCCAAATGCAAGATGTGTTTTTCACTGTAAAATTCTGAGTTGTTTAAATCCCCTAAACCTCTGATCACAGTTTTAGAGATCGTATTTTAGCAGTATTAACTATTCAGCATTAGTATGGTGTCTGACACATTACTCATCCTGACATGAACAAACATACTGTAGACATTTTTGTTAGTGATGAGGTAAAGTAAGTTGAATTTCCTCCCAAAAGTTAATTAATTGGCGATAGTTTAACCTCTATGTCTCCAAAAGTTGATTCTGTTCATCTGGACGTAGCGTTTTGTGGGAGAAACGTTTCGTCACTCATCCAAGTGACTTCTTCACTGAAGAAGTCACTTGGATGAGTGACGAAACGTTTCTCCCACAAAACGCTACGTCCAGATGAACAGAATCAACTTTTGGAGATTTACTTTCCTGGATGATTGAGAATGCATCAAGACGTTTAACCTCTATGCCTCTTATGTACCTTTGGGGGGGGTGAGGAAGAGAACTACTCATTAATTCCAAACCAGCCTCAAATTCCATCCTTACATGAAGATTGACACTTTAATGATGCATTGGCAGGGCTGGACAATAACAACAGTAAACAGGTTAATGACACTTTGTTTGGTTTTTGCACTTTTGCATTAGAATGCAGCTACTGGTACTTACTTTGGTGTTCATACACCCATTTTCTTCTGCTTACCCAGCTCAGGGTCGGAGGTGGGGCTGGTTCCAGTCTCAACTCTCATACACCCTGGACAATCTGTCACAGGGTTTAGACACAAAGGTAGAAGGCCTTTCATGCTCGCATTAATACACATGGACAATTTAGAGTCACTGATCAACCAAACCCATGTTCTTGGACTGTGCATGAAAACCAGAGTACCTGGAGAGAACCCAAGCTCAGTGGAAACTTGCAAACTCCACACAGAAAGGCCTCCTGGATTTGAACCCAGGACTTTCTTTCTGTGAGACAACAACGGTAATGACCGCAACACGGTGCTGCTCTTTCTTTGATGTCACATCATGTCAGAACCTGTTCTCTAGTGGACTCTCCAGCCTTAGTTTTGTGCTTGGATGCTCACACCATTGCCATCGTGCTGTATATGTACAGATCAGTCACAACATTATTATCCTATATGGAGTACAAAATGGAGGTCAACAGATTTATTCGTGTTTATTCGTATTTTGCTATTAGCTATTTTGCAGACTGTTGTATTTATAACAGCTGTTAAATTAAAAATATATATATATATTATAATGAAGACACAGGAGAAATACCCTTCAACCATGTTATGGTTGGACAAACCACTGCATGTTGTTAAATGTAGAGGTACTTATATAGTGTCTTTCTACTGCAAGTGTCAGTGTTTCAGTCACATATTCATCCACATAGCGCTTTTATCTATGCCTAAGCTCTTTCTAACATTTTCACACACTCCGATGGATACATCAGGAGCAACTTGGGATTCGGTTTCTTGCTCAAGGATACTTCGGCCTGCGAACTAGAGGAGTTGAGCAATCGATCCACCAATCTTCCAACTTGTAGACTACTGTATATACAGCTGCCCCGAATAGAGTTGGCCAGAGCATAAACAAGTAAATACATAACTATGCATAATAAATATTAGGGAAATCTGTTTGTGTTTCGTGTATCAGAAAGAAAAAATATTGGCTGATGTATCAGAAAATCGACTTTTTAAATCACCAAGTATCGGTATCAGTATTAAAAATCCCATATACATTAGGCTCTAGTGGAAGGTGCTAGAGTCATTTAAGAAGTGGGGGCTACACTGGCAGTCTGACCCTGGGAGTTGAATTCGCACTGCTCAGCTTCATGAATGTTGAAAACCACAAAACCAACGAGAACGCTCTCGGTCATGCCCTTGGCCTGATGGACCACCAAAGGGTTCGGCTCTTCCACTAAAAACTGCTGTTTGATCTCTTAATGCAGTCCTGTTGTTCTCAAAGTTTTTCTTGAACGCTATACTTCAAAAGCCAAAAAAAGAAAAGTTTATGCTCCACACTCTGCAATTTTTAATTAATCAAGAACAACTTTTTAAGAAAGATCCAGGAATTTCAGTGAAATAAAGGTTAGCACAATAACAGAAACAGCTGTGACTCAGTGGGGTCTCATGAATCGGGCTTGTTTTGACATATCTTCACATTGTTGGGTTCTGAGCAGGCTGGATCAACACTTTGGGGATTGTTGTGGAGTTGTGCAGGGAGGGCTTTTACCCTGGGGTGCTAAGCTTGGGTGTGTTTTTTTTTTTATTTTCTAGGTGGGTGATAAATGTCATAGTAACATCCACATGAATGCCAAGACTCAAGGTTTCTTAAAAGAACATTGCATTGAAACAAGACGGTCAGTGTCATTCACTTTACCTGTCTGTAGCTTTAATGCTGTCGCTGATCAGTGTGTAGTCAAGTGAGTTTTGTTTGTATTGTTAGTAAATTAAATCTGCAGCATTTGTCTGTTAACCATAATAAAAAATGACAACAATAATAAATGTTAGACAAGGAACAGACATTTGCACAACTTTTATCATGGGAAAAGAAATTGTCAGCGATAATATTTCTAAGCAAGCGCCAAACAATGCGAGCGAGTGTTGTGAGAAAGAGAAAATAGCACATCATCCCCTGATGGTAAACATACTCCCTTTTATTATTATTATTTTCTCCCTAATGATAGTTCACATTATGAGACTTTTATCCTATCTTCAAGCACCGGTTCTGCTAGTGGGGACATTGTAGCTGTTCCTCAACATTTCTTGCCATTTGTTTGCTAAAAGTATTTGTTTGCAAGATGAATTGCTGCACTGGCAGGCGAGATGACAGCCTACACGAAGATGATATTGAATTGATTTCTGAAATGTTGCAGAACGGACTAGTTGATGTGTACCACGAGACATGAATAATAAAAATTCTATTAAAAAGCTCTTGAATGGCTGACAGTGGAATATTATTTGTGATGATTAATTTTCTTCAGTCATTATAAAGGGGAGTTGGCATCAGATTGCCTCTGACAAAATTGCTTTTCACTCCCTGGTGAATACCCTCTGTATGCTTTTTGAGAGCACAAAACCATATTTCGCAGCGCAATATTATGTCAAGATAGGCCCTGGAAAAGACATTTCTCATGTATCACCTTATTAGTACCATAAAATCTGTGCTGTTTTAACTGCTGGGGTCATTTGGTATATTCTGCATACATTTCACAATGACTCTGAGGTTTGACTAGTCCAGTTTTTTTTTTCCTTCCATTTCTAAAAATATGATTGGCATTATAATTACAAGCTTATAAAATAGCCTCTAAGTGACTGTCTGTCAGTGGCGTTTTTCAACGTAATGAATTTGATTAACTGTATCTTAAAGGCGTGCAGGCTGACAGTTTGTTTCTTCAAAGCTGTCAGGATTTCTGAATTATTCTGTGCAACATCTGTTGTCTAACTCTAATTAATTTGCGGCGTACATTTGCGTTGAATGATTTCTTTAACTTTCGCAAGTGCGACAAAAATTTGCATTTCTAATTAATTTTATTTTCAGCAAAACACACTGAATCGACTGCCGCAGTTCAGCGGTGTCTGGAAGTGTCTGCACAAACAACATGGAAACAACAGAAATCAGCAGGTGCATTTAAAAGCTAATTATGAAGCTTTTTATTTACTCAGGAGCGTCTTTTGTTAGCTGTTTCCTTCCCCGGATGATTACTCAAGTTTGTTTTGCCATTCAAATGCTTTCTAATAGCACTCAAAGGGTTTTATTGATATTGTAACTAACTATGACACTGCTTTGACATGCAGGTACGTAAGCGCTCCGGGTGGAAGGATCGCCCATAGACGTGACCTGTCCTTGCATTTTTCTTTGTGTTTGTTCATAGACTGTGTGCTGGGGGGGGGGAAAACTAAAGTCTTCTTGCGACTTTGTTCCCAAAATAAGTAAACGATCCCGTCTTGCCCTTTCCTCTTCATGCTCTTCTAAAAAATAGATTGCTTTTCTTCTGCTTTTTCAGAGCTACTCCAGTCAGGGCAGAGGTGGCAGTGGTGGCGGAGGAGGAGGAGGAGCTGGGGATGAAGACTACGAGATCCCCCCCATCACACCGCCGAACCACGCCGACCCTTCTTTGCTCCACCTCATGGAGCACGAGTCAGGTTACCCCTTTCACTCCCTGCCACACAATGGCTTGCTCAACACCTACTCCTACCCCGAGCTGCCCGCGCTCATGATGTCCAACATGCTGGGTCAGGAAACTCACCTCCTCTCTGGGCCTATGCACTCGGTGAGTACATTTTTTTCTTCTTTTTTTTTTGTCCACCTTTTTAGCCGTGGCCCTTTCTGCTCATGCAAGTCAAGCGCTGTGCCAGACTATTAGTCTTTGTGGTCGGAGGATTGGAAGGTAGCCAGCAAGTCAGCATGGAGAGCATTTCGTCTGAAGGTTTTACATGTTCTAGTCCTTTTAAGATCTTATGTGCTGCATCGAACAATATAAACTTATATAAACTGTAAGGCCACAAAATAACCAACTCTTCTGCGTGCTCCTCATGTTTTATCGTAATGGGAAAGCATTCTTCTATTAGAGTCATAATTAACTTGGTTCGAGGCCAAGGAAGCAGCGCTGAAGTCTGCGCAAGGCCAAAGTCTAAGCATAAATACAGAGAGCTGCTGCCTCCTTAACACCGAGACCACTGCAGCAGAACTTCTTTAATATCTGCACAGCTGCGCAAGTCAAAGATTTCATTGCCTCGAAAACGAGCCAAGAAGGGATGGAGAAACTCATTGTTGCGAGTTTTCTTTCGTTACAATCAGCAAATCCAAAAAGGAGAGGGGTAAGGATGAGTGGGTGGGGGAGGAGGGGGAGGAGGGAGGGGATCCCTTGTCAGCTACTTTTTTATTTCAAAAGGACGCCGAGGACCTCCATTCTTCCCTTCAGTTAAAGGGACTTTCTCCCGTGTTAAACATGCTTCAGACTATACATGTAAACACCCCCGGCGAACACATTCAAATGCTTTAATCATAGGATCGAATCAAATGAATTATAGATGGCCTGCGTGGTGAATTATTCAGCGTTATATACTTTCATCTGACATAAATATTACTTCTTTTTTTTTCTCCGTAGCCTCCGTCATGAATATTTATGCTTTAATGTGAGCATCCGTGGCATTTATCCCCCGTTAATCAGGTCTTATGTGATTTTCAGAATCAAACCGCATAAGATGCAGACTCTTATTTTTTTCCGTGGGTGGTAGCTACGGCCTCCATTAAAGCCAGTCTTCAGGATTAGGTCACAATCCACTGGCTACTTTGCTGAATGTGCTCGGGTGCAGGAGGACGATGCCACTGGCTCGAACGTCTGTCTGCTTTTTAGCGCGACAGACGCGTCTAATGCGTGTGCACAGCATGTTTAAAGTTTATGTTACGTCTGTGCACATGTATGTTCAATAAAGCCCCCCCCCCCTTTTTTTTCGGCCGGCAACATTTTCGAAGCAAACAAAGAGGGAGTACCTGCCTCTTAAACAGCTTTTGTTTCACCTTTGCAATTATTTATTTTCAAATAGCCCTTCAGGGTAATGTTCCATTTTCTTATTTCACACCCCCTTTTCTCATAAATGAACCATCATTGTAATAAATCACTGCACAAACAGAGACTTGCACACACTGTGAAAGGTCCAGAGATTTATGTAACACATTCATGTTTCCCACTTCCACATTTTAGTACTACTCTAGCAGAGGCTGGCTAATAATAGCTGCTATTAATATTTCTTGTTGCCTAGCAACCCCAGCAAGTAATAGCTTACTCTGGAAAAATAGATGACCGATAAGGAAGAAGGAGAGGTGGTGGTGGTGGTGGTGGTGGAGTTGGAATGGGAAGGGGGGGGGATTCAATTCATTTATTATCTCCTGGGACAAGAGGAGCTTATTTCTGAGGCTGAGGAATAGGAAAGTAGGCTGTATATGAGAAATATTTTAACGCAATTGGAGATGACGTTATTTTCATTTTGCTTCCATTAGGGATGTTTCATTTGATGTTTCCCCAGCAAAGTCAATTAACCTTAATTTCATACTGATAAAGGTATAATAAGGAAGATTGAATTTATGTCTGGTGCATGCTTAAAGAATAATAAGGGTGGATGGAAATAAGCTCTCAGTGTAACCAGGGGCAGCAATGAAGAGACAAGCCTTTACCTTTGTCGTATTGTATTGACAAAAGCCTTACAATAAACTCACAAAATTGAAGGAGATAACTGGGAAAAACCAAAACGCTAATCATTCAACAGCCTTCTTTCACCGCTGCCGCCGAAGCAAATAAAAAGTCGACAGCATTACCTTAAGGATACGCTTCTCTTCAGTAACAGCTATCCTTCACTGCACATTTAAAACCTCCTACAAGTACAAGCTCAGCTGGAGCAACAGATACGCTTCATCTCGAGGGATGTTGTTGCTGTTTTTTGTACAACATTTAGCCTAAGGCTAAAGCTCTGTAAACTTCTCGCTGCTTTGGGATTCTCTTTTTCAGCTCACATCGATCCTACAGCAAACAGAGTTAAATCATTACAGGATTGAGAGCAGTGGATTGACCATCACCGTGCTGCATGGGCACATACAGTAATTTTGTATCAGTTTGTCCTTGTAGCTGTAGTCTGTATTAATAATCTTGAGCTTTCTGACCGCGCGGAAGTCATTTCTCTTCAAAAGCCCTGTTTTTTTTTTTCCTTTAGTCTGACAAATTTCTTTTTTCCATCTAATTGTGATTCCACAGGCAGCTGAACTATTACAGTAGCTGGCGAATCAAAGAGCTGCGTAGTGGATGAGGGGAACAAAAAAAATCTGTCAAATACATGCATTGAATGTTTCAGATTTCAGAGCTTGTACATGTGACACACTGATGTATGTTTTTGTTTTGTTTTTGGAATTTTTTTTCCACATTTTTATTTTCATCTGTCAAATCCAGCACTTAGTTGAGATCCAGAAGTTGATCCTTTCTGCTGCGGTTGCGTGTTGTTCATCATAGCAGTTCTCAACTGCCAGTTTTGACCCATTTCTTAGACTTAAAATTACACCTTTTACAGGAACTCCAACAAGAAGCAGCATCAACACTGCTGTTATAAAAGACAGAGCTGTCTATCAGCGAAGCTTCTACATTCTCAAAACTCCTCCTCACACCGCTGACCTAGTCTGTCAGCTTCTCTGGACCGAGCCAAGTCTTGGATGACTGGATACTGTGAAATGTAACATGCTGTCGTGTGAATTCTCATTGCTGAGGGAGAATCCCTGTCTCATCCTCAGCTACCAGCATTTCTGCCATCCCGGCACTTGGTGAAGAGGTGGCGCCCAGGGGTCTCGTGTTCAACAAGCGCCCTGATCATTCAGGTCTGGCTGATGGCACAGTGGTGCAGGGGAGGAGGGGCTGGGGAGGCGGGGGGTGGGG
>VUQG01005839.1:25174-39283 GCA_015106755.1 Etia nguti | reverse complement strand
TGTGTCTGTGTGTTCTTGTTGCTCAGATTCCTTAAGAAGTCCCTAAAAGAACCAGAGAGCAATATTTTTTTAAATGGTCACGTCCTTGACATAAATGTATCTGACTAAACTTATTATTTGCTTTTATTACCAAAGAAAAACCATTTTTACAGCTCTACACAATTTTAAATGAAAAATTTGGATAAAATAGGCCCTGTCAGTTTCATTTTTCATGTTCCCTCTTTAAGAAAAGCTTTAACATTTAAAGTTTTCTTGGAAGAAAGGGGAAGCATCCGTTTTAACTTTTAATTTTTTAATGACCAATTTTGAAAAACTGTGAAATACTGCATATTGTAAGAGCAAAAGCTTTCCCAAATAGGCAGCTGCCATTAACGATTTGTGGTTTTCCTTGAATACAACTGCACCTCTGATAATAGAAAGCAAGGGCAGCTCGAGAGAGCAAGATCATGATTGGCAGCAGGGTTTGCTGATATGGAAGCTGCTTATCCCTTTTGTGCTGCAGTTTGTCATAACATTGTTGACAAGGGACTACATGTCTCTCTCTCTCTCGCTCTCTCTCTCACACACACACACACACACAAAATGTGGACTCACACAGAAATGCCTGGACTCACACTGTCTACATAATGAGGCATGCACATACTGTTAATAGGCCAATACATTGTGTATACACACTTAACCTAACAAATTCATACACAAATAAATCAAAGAGCTTGTTGAAGAGCGACCAGCTACAGTAAATCCTGCTCTTTGTGACAGTTTTGTCGACAGCATCCACGCAGCGGCTTTTACAAAGTATGACATACTGTAGCTCTGCACAATACATCTTCAGAACACAAGATTCAAACCCAAAACAAGTTGCACATTCTGTTTTCTGGTCCGTTCTTTACTGTGTAAGTAAAACACTTAACTTCTTAAACAGCTAACTCTGTGTCAGCACGAACATCGGCCCGCTTGACAGGCAAGCTGGAAGCAATCGAAGCTGGGGACTACAAACAATTAACAGTAACAGTCTGATGAAAAACATCATCAATTTTAAATATATTATCAAAGTCCTTGTAGAACAAGTCTTTCCATGTGGCAGTGTCAACCCAACAGTTATTTCTGGGTTTCCATGACAATCGTGTAGATCGGTCTGCAATGGAGCAAGACAAGATTCAAAGCCAGTAAAGCCATCAAAGTCAGTATTTATAACAGGCAGCAAAGACATTTTTTCCCTTCTTGTAACTGCTCATAACCATAATTTTCTTACAGTTTTAAAGGTTTTATTAGTCACATTCTTACACTGACAGGTCCATATTTAGAACTTAAGAGAGGACACATAAAACTCTGCAAAATCACAAATTAAATTTCATTTTTTTACTCTAAATAGCATCCAATTGATTTTGTAAGTTTCAAATTTCTATCAAAATACAGTTTTTAATGTCACTGACTGCAATCATTACAGCACGATTGACATCTGAATCTTACAATGCAGTGCTCTGAAAAAGTTTGATTTTTTGGGCGTATTTGTCACATTTACATGTTTCACATCATCAAAAAAAAAAAAAAGATAATAATAATTACACAAAGACAACCGAAGTAAATATAAAATGCAACCATTTATTAAGGTGAAAAAAGCCATCCAAACCTGCCTTTCCCTGTGTGAAAAAGTAATTGCCCCCCAAACCTAATAACTGGTTATGGCACCCTTGGCAGCAAGAAGTGCAATCAAGCATTTGTGAGACCTGACAATGAGCCTTTCACATCAGTGTGGAGGAATTTTGGCCCACTGCTCTTTGCAGAGTAGTTGTAATTCAGTCATATTGGAGGGGTTTTGACCATAAACGGCCTCTTTAAGGTCATGCAAAATAATCTTAATCTGATAAGTCTTTGTCTAAGTCATTGTCTTGCTGCATAACCCTGACATACTGATGCAAACTGATGGCCAAAATTCTCCTTTTTCGGTAGGGAGCTGAATTAATGAATCTATTACAATACTGTCACCATGTTTGACTGTTGGTATGATGTCTTTTTTATGTAATGCTGTATTAGTTTTAGGCAGATATAATGGGCCTCAAACCTTCCAAAAAACTTGTCAATTTCATCATGTCATTCCACGGAATATTTTCCCAAAAGTCTTGGGGATCATCAAATTTGTGACGAGCCTTTGTGTTCTTTTGATCAGCAGTGGTTTTCGCCTTGGAGCTCCACTCTCTTACTAAATCATGAACACTGACCTTACCCAACCATGATGTGTTGCTTTTTAAAATCTTTTAATCTTCCTCACTTTGTCAGACAGGTTCAATATAAATGATTTCTTAATTCAAGGTGTCTGGCAGTAATCAGCTGAAGAACATGAACACTCATGCTCTTTCCAAAACTGTGGTAAATTCATGATTTAACAAGGGGGAAAATTACTTTTTCACATAGATCTGGTAGGTTTGGAAAGCTCTTATAACTTAATAAATGAAATCGTCTTACTTGGGTCATTTCTGTCTAAAAGTTGTGTGAAGATCTGAACCCTAAATGTGGCAAATATACTAAAAAATTAACAATTCTCGAAGGGGAAAATACTTTTTCACATCACTGTATGTCACCCAGGTGACCCTTGGGTAATTTGCCATGATGACTGTCTGTCAGATTCCTTTTTTTCTAAATTTAAAAATATCCAAGATGGCTGAGGAGATTGAAAAAAGTAAATAGCTATAGATACTTGTGTATGACAGAAAGGACTGGAGGACCGACATTGATGCTGCGTAGGAGAAGGAGATGAGTGTTTGTGGGGAAGCTCAGATACTGCACTGTGTACAGTAAGATCTTAGAAATCTTCTACAAGTCTGTGTTAATGAGTGGCAGCAGCAATGCCAGATATGTCAGCAGGATCAGCAAACTAGCTGGAACCATTCTGGGCCAAAGTCTGGAGGCGCGTGAGTCAGTGAGGGACAGGAGGTCACTTAATAAAACTGCTCTCCATCACAGACAATCCATCACACCTGCTTCATTCCACACTACAGGGCCAGCAGAGCTCATTCTCCCTTAGACTTAAACCAAATTAATCAATTGCCATAAAGAATGGTTCAGGAAATCATTCCTACAATTCTCTATAAAACTGTACAACAGGTCTCCTTTTTTATGGCAGGTGAACAAACCTGTCAGGAGAAGAATTTATTATTTATTTATTGTTCTATTTTATCTTTGTAGTATATAAGATTTTGCTCTACCTTCACTGTGGCCATATGACACTTGTACTATTGCCAATATTACAATGTTATCTATCTAGGTATCGGTACAACTTAGCATGGCATTCAGACATGTAAATAAGGATGGTGTGTGCATGCTGACAGCAACTTCAGTAACTGTTTTCTTCTACACTGGTCCGCTGATAAACATGAATTCCAGGTGTATGCAGTGGACTTCCCTGATCTTGGCAGATCAATGAACTGAACTGAACTGAATTGAAATGAACTGACTGTGTTGGTACTTTTAAGTACTTTAATCATAAAATGATCATTTACCCTGCTTACTAAATCTGTAGTTCTGCATAATTTGTATCTAAGTACACGATGAGAGAGACATGGCTTTAGTTTAAAATTCTAACTTTGAATATTAAAAAAAGTTTAGGTTTAATCAACTAAAACTAATCTTTAAAATTAAATTTAGGAGTGAAAAAAGTCTAAAACTACGCTTAAGCCACATCTGGAAACTGAGCCTAAAAGTTGTACATGTGCTGAGGCTAACCACCCATGACATTAGCTGGACATTTAGGAAAACACTTTAATATAGGGTCAATCTGCTAGCTTGTTTCCCCTAATACAAAAGTCTAGCTCACTGTTAGAGGGCCCAACAGTGCCTACAGTATGTTCAAGCAGGTTTACAAATCTTAAATTAGCGGTGAAAGCAATTCATACATTTTTGACTCAAATACTAATGCAGAGACATTTTCATAAAGCCTGTTTCCATAGACTTCTAACCAATAAATCTCTGTTCTGTCCTTTATAACTCCCCAATCCCACACTTGTCAGAAGCCATAAGCTCTAGTTGAAGGAAGTACTTGTCACTATCATTGCCGCTGGTGATTAAGAAGGGGCTGCTCTACATCTTTCCTGAGGATATATTCAAAACTGAAGGATAATGAACATACTTCACTTCAGCGGAATGAATAGAGGGAAAATGGAAGGAAATTTGAAGAACGTGTACACCCGTGGTCTCCCTGGATATGTTCTGTAATGGTTTTAAAATAAATAAAAAAATAAATAAAATGCAATGAAGTCAAATAAAATATATAAAAAAGAAACTACTCCATACAATAAAATATTGATTATAAACAAACAAGACCCTTGCAGTTAGGAGCCTCTGCGTGCAAATGCATTCTTCGCTCACCACCACAAGGTCAGATTTGATTTGGCTGTGTATGTCAGGCAAGCAGAGAGGCAGAAGGGAAGCACAGGAATGTGTTCTGAATTTAAAGAAATGGCAACATAAATGAAGCATGAAATGAACCAACTTCATTCATTTTTTTTTTTTTAAGACATAAGACATAACAGGCAAAAGCTTGGATTTTTAATTTCCTGAAATTGCTCAAAATTATCTGTCTCTGTGATTTCATGACATCGAATGTCTTTGTTAGCAAAGTGCAATGATAGAGTATTGGTTTGGCTGTACGAAACACATTACATCAAACCTGAGTGCTTCTAATTTTGGTCGGTCCTGCAATCCTAAAGGACAAAAATAGGTTATAGAAAAATGACGCATTTGAGCACTTTCTCACTTCGCACCAGTTTTTAACAGGATATTGCAACTACTTTTCTGATCTGCACGGCTAAAGGAAATGTGTGGAAATATGTGTTGTCTTTGAAAATACACTTTTTGTGTTTAGAATGCTACTTAGCAGTGCACCCTTTTGTTGGGGAGAAAAAAAAATATTGCCACATAAACTTACTCGGTGTCCTCCAATCTGGAAACAAAGACAGTGGTTATATTGCCCTAAGCATCAGTAACTAAGTACAGCACATTATTATATACCTGTCAAAGCGTCATGTTCATCTTTTGACATTTATTTTTTTTACACAGTAACTTTCAATTCCAGTTTGCATACGGTAGGTTTTAAATTTGGAAATGTGGAAATGATTAAACAGGATTAGTAAACAAGCTGACTACACTTCCACAGACGGTGGGTTTTGTATGATTATTGAAATGAAGTGTTTTGAAGCTACTTCTGACAGCTCACAAGCTGACACAACTGATCCTAGAGTGCAAACCTTCATCATGCAGCTCACTCTCTGGGCAGGATTTACTTTTAATGGTATGGTACTGTATTTTCTATGTATTTACTTTGTTCTCTTTGCTCTTTTTAAATATACTTTAAGAAGTTTCTCGTGCAAAATATGGGCTTTGTTTTTTGCTGTGTTGAAACAATTTTAATATACCTGACATAACCAGCAGATGTGAAATGTAAAACTGAGGACAAAGCTCAAATTTGACATGATATTTGGATGCAAACTATAATGTCACACTTGAGCATCCCCATATGCGAGTATCATTTCCTAAACGTTGCCACTACATTTGTTTGTAGGCAGCAGAACTTGAAGAAAAGGTTCAAAGACATTTTATAAAAATCTGACCTTTTTTGAGTTTGAATAAATGATGTTTAACGTAACATGATATTTAGAATCCCCATATATTATTTCCTGTATGCTTATATAAGAAACATTTTTTCAAAAACCTCTTATAGCATTATTTGCATTATTATTTATTGGATCATGAAGGAGAGGTCAGAAGTCAAATATGACCTGATATTTTAAATCTTTATATGATACTATTGTTTGTTACTACAGAAACAAACAATAAAGCACAGTAAGACATTAAAAGAAACAAAAAAACCAATAATAGTAAAAAGCAAAAAAGAAATTCATTATAACAGCATAATATTTGTTGAGGCAAAACCAATGAGAAATGTGTCATCCTAGTAGACCTAAACCAGGTTATCAGTTTTATGGAACTGTATGAAGAGGCAGGGATGCTGTCAGGGGCTGGGTCTGTGACCCAGCATTTTTCTGTGTATTTTGGTATTTGTGACTTCTTATGTTACATTGAAAGAATGTTAAATTTAGGATTATTATCAGGTTACCTTGAGTTTAAGTCTAGTTTAGGTTATTCCGTGTCTTCTTAGTTATGAGTCTTTTCCTGTGCACTATATGGTCTTGTTGTCAGTGTCTCACTTTCAGTTATGCTTGTGTTTAAGTCTCTCTTATCGGTTCGTCATGTTGAGTCTGCGTGTGTTAGTCATGTTTCATGTCCGCGTTTCCTTTCTTATCATGCTTGTGTCATGTCTGTGTCCTGTTATCTTTCCTGTTTTATTTTGAAGAGGTCTAGTGTTCTTTGTTCATTGTTTTAGTTTCACTTTCCCTGTGGTGTCATGATGTTCATTTGTGTCAGCTGTGTCCCCATGTGTTTCCACTTCCCCTGATCACCTCATGTGTGTATTTAGTCTGTGTGTTTTCTTTCGGTCGTCGTCAGGTCGTCTGTTATACTCCCCAGTCTTCATAGTTTTCTCAGTATTTCATTGTTGTCATAGTTATCACAGTTTTCCATAGTTTTCATAGTTTTCATCTACTGCCACCAGCCGAATAAAGGCTCGCTTTGTGTTGAATCCAGCTCCGTCTCCTGCAGTGTCTGCTTTTGGGTCCTTTTCAAAAGTACACCGGCGCACCCCGCCGTGTCAGATGCCATGATGACACCTCTGCTGGTTAACAGTTGGTTAACAGGAAGTCTAGTCAGTGTTTTGTGGCAGGTTGGAATAACTGCTGCAGAGCAATGCATTTGCTGCAGTCATGATTCCAGAGAACATGATGGTTGGAGAGTGTAGTGTGACCAAAGTTAATGTGACAGTATGCAATGAACTTGCAATCTCATTGCCTTTGAAATGGGGGACAAGTCTGCAACCACTACAGTCACTTGGCATCTTTAAAGCAACTTTGGTTCGTCAAGCAACAGCATGGAGTCAGTGGCTTAGTCTACTATTGTTTTGGGTCAAGTTAGCAATTACACATAATCTGTTTGTAATAAATAAGAGAAAAATTGCGACTCTGATGCTGAATCGATATGCTCAGAGGTTCTTATTCTGGTAAATTCTAAACCTTGATGCTGCTCCATTTCATATCAGATTCTACCATGCAGAGTATGAACCCCACAAAAGAGGATGCATGTTAATGCCCTATTCATATCAGTGGTCAGAGGAAAATGACCAGACTCAAATAACCACTCCATACGACTATGGTATATAGAAGAGAATCTCTGAACATACAACACACCCAACCTTTCAATAGGATTACAGCAGCAGAAGACCACTCTGGGTGCCACCCTTGTCAGCTAAGAACAGGAAACTGAGGCTACAATTCACACAGGCTCACCAAAACTGGACAACAGCAGACTGAAAAGACATTGCTTAGTCTGAAGAGTCTCGATTTCTGCTGCAAAACTGGTATGCGTGTGCATAGAAATATTAGTTTCTGGAAAAGTCATTGCGCTTTCTATGATTATAGGACATTTGTTTCTATGGATGAGTCATTAAACATTATTAAGATTTCTTACTGATTACAGAACATACAGACTGATAGATCAAGTGAACAGAGCAAATATGATTAAAAGACAAAGTGCTTAGATACGGACTGCCGTATGAGTCAGTAACAGAAAAGATGAGCCCAGGAAAGCAGTAATAGATTCATAACAGTCCTTTTGTCCTCTGTAAGAGCTTTTTTATTTCCTCCAGTCTTTTTGGAGATGTCCCCAATAAGCACCTACATTCCAGGCAAAGAGAAAATTGTTTATACTTCCTTTTAATTCTTAAGGTCGTACTTCTTCAAGATGATGGCTTAGAAATGGGTTTTGTTAAAGTGGACATTATGGAGAGTCCCTTAAAATGCGGGTCTAGCATTATGCATCCCGGTTCTTCATAGATTTTTAGTCCTGATATACGACCTGTGGAATGTAAGCTGCACCTTGGTTGCCCTAATGCACATTTTGATACTTTTATATTAAGATGTGATGCAATTTAAAGCTACATGTGTCACTGTTCTGACAACTGATCTGTGTTTTTACCTTTCAAAAGGAATCCAGGGTCACATCTGACATCTTGTCTTTATAAAAGAGAAGGTCTTAAGTGTGAAGACCTGGGTGACAGCTGATCAAAGGGTGCTCTGGAGCTGGCTGTCTCACTTTTGGTTGTAATTTGCATGTTCACTGTTTCTGATTTGATCCCACATAAATCATATTGCACTGGTCTATATGTTCTTCATAGAATTCCAGAACAGAGTCTGTGTAGTGTTGTGTGTGTGTGTGTAAGGTGGTAAAAATGCCTTAACTTTTTGAATCATTGGCATCTAACCCTCAAAAATTGGAGAAAAACTGTTTGATAAATGGACAGCATTTATTTGCCTGATACCTTGCAACAAATTATATTAGAATTGTTAGTGTGTCTAAAAAACTGCCATTAACAGTCTTGTTTATTTATTGAGTTGATTAAGTCCTAAAACTACTTGTTGAATTATTTTGCATTTCAATGTACTTTGAACATATACGAATGACAATAACACCATTGCACTAACTGTTCTGCAATAAAACAATGCACACAACCATCTAGACTTTTACTGTATCTCCATTTTGAAGCGTATTGAGGTGACTGGTGTTGTGATTTCGTGCTATATAAAGAAAATTCAATTCAATTCAATTAGTACACTTGCATGTTACACACTAAGAATATCTAAACAATATTAAACAAACACATAACAGCACCAGAACATATGCATATGTCTGATTTTGCCTGAAATGGTAAAAAGAAAACAGAAAAACAAACTTCTGAGATCGTTAGCAAGTTAGCTAGCTACAAAGCCACTTTCTATCCTTCTTCTACTGGCAGAAAAAATTGTGATGGTCCCTTTTCCATTACAGAGCCAAGATGGTTACCACTGAGGGTTGGAAGACTACAGAATTTAATATTTAAGTTTCTCACTGCCATCTGGTTCCTTGCAGCAGACTTCATCCGGCTGTATTTGATAGTGTGAAAACACTTATGTACTAAAAATAGCAAGGGTAATTATTGAAGTATATGACTGGAGACACAGCATTTGATACAGTACACTCTTCCATGTCTTTGTTATAAAGTTAACTTGGTGACTTACTGAATGCAATTATAACAAACTGTTAATTGGACTAATCAAATAGTAACTCTTACCATCTAACATGTCCTCACATTGCTTGGAAACAAGATTTTCATAGTAAAAGGGCAACTTTACGGTTTAGCCTTTATCAGAGGCTTTAAGAGAGTTATATTTGACTTTAAAATATTAGATAATCTTTTCAGGAGCACTGATGGTATTTAATGGCATTGTTTACTATAGTATTATGTTGCATTGCACTGTGATATTACATTGCTTTGCTCTTTCTTCCTTTTGTTCTTCTCTTTTGTTCTCTTCTGTTCATTGCTTTTTCATTGCAGTTGTGAACCCATTTATTCTGTCCCATTTCATAATCTCTTTTAAATGTGCTTTCCCATCTAAAGCATTCAAAACACAATAGCAAAGTCATAAAGACGACAATAGGCTAAGTCAAATGACAGGTATTGTGAACATCATGCCTTGGCAGCCTGTCCTCTCCACAAACATGTCTGCATATAATTGAAACACTAATCACTCCATAATTACAAGAGACGACTCCTTATATCAAATGAAGTCAGTGTAATAGCTACCAGGCTGACAGGAGAAAAGAGAGGAGAAAACACAGGAGATGAGGCGTGATATAAAAGTTATGGCCCATGAAGAAGAAGAAGGGAGGAGGTGACATTTTGACTAATATGCTACTGTCTGTGGATATGACTGCACTCAAGAAATCATGGCGCAAGAGCTTCTCACATGTGCAGAGATGATTTCTCAACACCGAGAGTTGCTCAATAATTAATCTGAAGCATACTTTTGTTAATTTTACACCCTCCCCTAAAGCAGTGATGCACATGTAGGCAGCAACTGCACAGAAATATCTTAAAATTCCATCTCGCACTATCAGTGTGAACAAGGAGCAGTGAAAAGAAATGCTGTTTATTGCTTCACTTGCTTTTCAAATAAACCAAGATGTACAAGCTGGACAAGGAAAGTTGGAATCATCCGACTGCCATCAGTAATAAAATAAAAGCCACAAAGCTGTTGCGAGATTTGCGACCTACGCCGGGAGAAGAGAATGACCGAGTGAATAAACGGGCATTTTAAAACACCCGTTATGCCTGACATAACAGGTGTATTTTTTTTTTTCTCCAATCACATTGGAAGTAATATCGTTAAGTGCCTCTATGCCTGTTTTTCACTGCTTTTGAATCCACTGAATCCATTATATTATTGCGTTTGATCGGACCTTGAAAAGAGAGAACTTCTTTCTTTCACTCAGAGGATTTGCAGTCTGAAAATCACATTTGTTACAATGTTTCACATTTACACTGCTGCGACATAAAGCTGTAAATCTCTAAGCTTTTTAATCTGCCTTTTAATGCACTCCAGGCAGGCGATGGGGGGAAAAAGAGAAGAAAAAAAAAACCTTACAACTTTTACTCTGAATAATACTCAACTAAATTGTTAATTTTTGGAAAGAAAAAAAAAAGGATACAATTGGAAAAGGCTACAAGCTGTTCTGGTGCAATGACCAGCCGGCAGGGGGGGATAAAGCTGTGTTTCCTCTCTTCTCTCTCTTTCTCTCTCTCCTTTTGTACTCCATCTCCTACAGCCCTCTCCCTCATTCCCTGACTCCCTCTCCCCTGCCCCCTGACGGGAAAGGCCAACTGAGCTCTGGAGAATATTTATGAGCAAGGGAGAGCAATTGGTTTGAGATCATTCGACAAGGGAGGAAGAAAAGGAGTAAGGGAGGTAGGGAGAGGGGGCAGGAAAAAAAAGAACTTGACATAGACATGGAGATAAAGGAAGATACGGGGTTTACATTTTAATGTTTAAATTTAACCTCCTTCATACCCGGTGAATACTGAGACTGAGTTCATATTGCTATGTCTCATCTGTCTTTAGGTGTGCGTGCCTGTATTGTACATATACTTTATACTTAGGAGGTGTGGAATCCACACGAGCACTAAGGAAAGCTCTCCGAATTGAAGCCAGCTTCAGTTTCAGTGTCAGCTTCAGGACTGACACACAGTGTTGGTGATTCAAGAGGCAATAAAGGGACTTTTACTGACCCATAATAGGCTGTAAAGTGTCTGCAAGGAGCAGGACGCTGTTGTCGGTCAAAACAAAAGATTATTTTTGCCTAGATTTTTCTTTTTTTAAATAAAAAAGATTTAAAATTCATGAGTCTTTTATGAGCCACGCAACCCAAACAAACAGCACATCCCACTGCAGTTTGAAGGCACTTCTGATCTCTTCATTTCTCAGCATCCTCAGCTGCTCAGTGAAGGATGACAGTGCCAGGAGTGCAAGATATTTAAAGCTTCGAAAGAGTTGTGCTTTTTTCTTTTTCAGCCCAGGAAACCAAATGACAATGCAGGAACTCTATTCAACATGGTGATATTTCACCTTTTTCACTTGAGTTTCTATTGGATTTCTGCTCTAATTAGCTATCGTACTGTTCTAGAGCAAAACTGAAAAGGCCACTGTAGCCTGAGGGGAAAAGACGGTTATAGACCTGTCAAGTTTGCATTATCAGATATTTAACTGATGGTCAAAAAAAAAGTCATACTGTCTGTAAGAGAATGTTGTATAGAAGTTGGCAGAAAATCTGAGCGCATGTTTTAGCTGTGTGCAAATGTTACATTTGCAGAACTTGGGTGGGGTGCAAAAAGGCCAGGAGGGCACAAGAGCAAGCAAGGAGAAAAGCAGATATGAAGACGTCCTGAGAAATGGAAAGACGATGCCAACAGAGAGGCAGTGAAGGAGGAAATGATGGATGTTGGGGAGCCAGCAGCGCTACATTCTCTGTCTTTGCCTGGCATTGTCGCCCCTGTCAGCTGCTAAATGCCAGTGTCAGTCAAACCTCTGTTCAGCTGGCAACAGCTCCTCTGCCGCACGGCTGAGGACACCCCGGCATTACTCTCACCTCAGACTATCAAAGCACTTACCTGGCACACACCAGCGCAAATACAGACACTCAAGTAAGCACACCTAGTTGCACTCTCACATATCGTGGAGGATCTTCAGCCATTGTTGTTGGCACATCAGCTTTTCACAAAAGACTTGAGCATGTGATTTAAAAAAAAAAAATGTTTATGTTTATGTACATCAAAGACAAGGAGCACTGGATTTTTTTTTATTCCAACCTCCAGAGGACATTCACACCCTGAAGTCAAAACAGGAATGCGCACACAATCTACTTAGGATGGTGATTTATAGACTGCATAAGATGATATAGCCATCAAACAAACATACACCAGACTTTGCCCTTTCAGTCTGTGCTAAGTCACGCTCACTGAACCCACAGCCTAATAGAATTTGATGTCTCGGTTTCAGTGCACACTCTGAATGCTGGAGATACGTTTCTATTCCGAAGACAATAAAACTTAGGGAAATATGACAGCACGTACACTCACTTGTGTAAAAAACTTACAAAAAAATCTGCTAAATGTGTTAACTCTGGTGACAGTGGCAAAATCGCCTTCCTTTCCTTTGTAACGCAAGCTGTGGAAATGGAGAAAAAAACCCCACATGGATGTTGTACACCATTTTATGCCATATATCCAAACCAAGAGACCGCTGAGTAATATTTTTAGCTTTCATCTCTGAAATTCTCAGTGTTTTCTACTCCTGTCGGGAAATAAAATAAAAAACAACTAAAGAAAAATTACATCACAGCAAGCTTTCAAACAATACCCCGCTGCTTCGAAAGCACACACCCACTACACTTCACACCGCACACTTTTTGAATTCATCCTGTCACACATCAGCAAGCTCAGCCAGATATCTCTTATGTCCCACTGCTTTGCCCAAACCCCCCTGCAGTATCTCCACTTTGAGTTCCCACTGATATGCAGCATTTTGAGAGTTTGTATCATACTCAAACCATATGTCTCTGCTACCAACAAAAAAGGCAAGCAGTCGCACCCAAAGATGCTTGCATCTGTGCAAACTGCACACAGTGCTTTTATTTGTATGCAAACCTCCAAATAATCTTCTCAGTACATTATCCCACAGTTCACCACCCACTAAATCTGCATCTTTTAAAGACTAAAGAAAAGTATACCCTAATCTCCTGTTTAGTATACCCTTAGGCTTAGTATACCCTTTTCTAAAGAAGGAGGGGGGGGGAAAACTCCAAGCAAGACCACATGAATCAGAATAATTACATTCTGTCTATTTGACTTGACAAAAACACCCTTGATTTCAGGTATGTCAGCTCTGCAGCAGTCAGCTGGCACAGCCACTGCCATCTCTCACCTGTATATCTTGTACTTGGTGGTGAATCCCTGCTGGTAGCGCTCTGTGAAATCAACAAACTCCTGCGAGTTGTGAAAAGGACCCTTGTCCGAAAGGAGCCAGCCCAGGGGCCCAGTGGAGCCGCTGAAGCCTGACCCGGCAGGGTCCGCGGCACTGGCCCCTGCTACCAACCAGCTCTGGAGCAGGCTTAGTGATAACCACTTCCATAGAAACATGAGGGCCGTCAGTCTAATGGAGATGCACGGGCCACTCATGCTGTTTCCCCCGGCCCCGGTGACTCCTCATTCTCCCTGCACTGCTGACGAGTCCCGCTGGAAGGAGGGGAAAAAAGCAGACGGAGAGCAATTTAGACAACCTGGACACAGAGGGCACTAATTAGTAATTTTGGTTTGGGATGAGGGGAACAAAGGTGAACTGAGAGGGCTCATTTGTCAAGTAGCGCCGGATCAGAGCAAATATTTTAGAGGTTGCATTTTGGACAGTGAAGCTAACGAAAAAGGTGAGTTTAGAATTTATTTTGGACGACATAACCTACAAAAAAATTAATCCTACATATTGCATTTTGCTACTTTAGGTCAGTTATTATTAAAAGGTTTTTACCTGATTCTGCAAGTACTGGAGTCCGTGACTGGTTGGAATTAGTCTCCGCAAAATCCCCTGATAGGACCGTAAAGTTGGGCTCAGCTGGGCGTGCAGACTGGGCGGCATTTGA
>VUQG01005839.1:11446-25151 GCA_015106755.1 Etia nguti | reverse complement strand
AAAATTAAAAAATATATTAAAAAAAAAAAAAAAAAAAAAAAAAAAAAAAAAATCAAACTCGCGAACAATCTGAGGAGCAAAACATCCAACCTCCTCAGAGCGCGCTCCTCTCTCTCACAGCGGTATCTCCAGCGGTGCCCGCTTCGCACTGTAGGTCCACTCCAGCGACCGCAACGCGTTTAGGATGAGGGGGTCAAAATCTCACAGGCAGACTGGTCACTTCAACACACCGCTGTGACTTGGATTCGGTGAATGCGCGGGTGGGAGAAGCGTGGCGAGCCGCTGTCCTCTTAACTCATTTCATCTCTCTGTTAGACAGGCGCGCTCGGGCGCACTAAGGGCGCAGGAAGAGCTGCTGATGATGCTGACAGTGCCTGGACTCCCAGCGCACGGAATGCGTGAATGGCATTACTGGTGCTCTCGCTCTCCTCTCTCTCCCTCCCTCCCGTACCATAGAGCCGCAATTTAATTTATTCCAGCATCTAGAACACACCCGGTTGGTTGGGACGTAACTGGAGGAAGTGAAAGTAGGAGGTGTTCAGGAGGGGTAGGGGGTGGAGGGGCAGGCTGGATGAGGGGATGGTCAGAGAAGTCTAGTGTGCTTGAGACAGATGCCTCATTTCAGAAAAAGCGATAGAAGTCACCTGCAGTTCGGATCAATACAAATTAGGTTGGAGGCGAAAAGAACAAAACAGGAGGAAATCCGGATAAAATGCCAGCTTTAAGAAGTCGAGGGGCCTCACGTTTGTGGTCTGATTCTGGTTGATGTGTGGCAGGAGCAGTTTTCCAGTCGAAATTGGGAAAATAATAACAACAACCACGTTTCAGAAAAGTTGGGTTATGAAAGTGGAATTAGCTCAGTTTGAACTAAGATTTCATGAATATTCTAGAGTAAAAAAAAGCCAATACACTAAATGTAAAATGCTCAAATAGGTATAATCATCACACTGCGGAAGCGAATGGAGGGAATGGATGGTATTATTTTAGTAGCAAATGACTCCCGAAAATATTTGAATTATTTGAATAATGACTTTAATGATGGTGTCGGTGATCATCATCATCATCATCATGACGAAGAGGAAGGGGGAGATGAGGAGGAGAAGCGGGGAGGGTGTATTCACCCCCCAACCCCACCCCTCAGTTATTCTCGTTATCTTCTCTGCCCTCTTCCTCACTCTCCCCCCCTTTTTCCTGCAGAATAATCATCACTTTCACCATCAGCAAACTTAATTAGATCTGCTCTATCCCCGCTCTATCCAAGCGCTTGTGCGTCGGACACTGAGCGCGGATCAGAGAGCGGGCGAAAGGAGGGAGGGATATGTGCTGGCTTTCAGATTTTCTGTAGACGTTCAAAGGGAGGTTTTATGCAGGGATTGGATTAGAGAAATGAACACCATTGAGTCGCGAGATTCGCTGGCTCCTAAACTCAAAGGGAAACTGAAATCCCGTGGCACAGCGACTCTCAGAATCTGGAGTGGAAGAATGAGTTGATTTGTCACAGTTTCATCATCATGTCTCGGGATTGGGTGCCTTTTCTTCTGACCCTGCCTTGCAGCCACGAAGACTTGTGAAGGACAACTACCTAATAGGAACAGACAGTCTTTTTGGTGTTTCTGGAAAGAGGGATTTTTCTGTTTGCCTGTTATAAGCAGTATTGTAGCTGACCATTTAAAGTTTGTGTGGAAGCACAGATTCAACTTTTCCTTTTTTCGCAAGTTTTGAATAAAAGATGATTTTTTTAGTGGAGAGTGTCATGGCTTATTACCTCCGTGGGTTCAAACAGCATTTTAGGTTGTTTTTAGAACACGTGTTTCAATGCCTCAAAACTCACAGGCAGAGTGGAGTGGAAGTCCCCACAGCTCATATTTACAATTTCAAATAAATCATTCATCAATTTGAGTGCGTTTCTCTACAAGAGTAGGTGTGGCTATGAGTACTGCAGCGTGTACAATAAGTTAGTGTGCATGTTTGTTGCTTTTAGAAGACATGGGAAAGAAAACAGAATTGATTGCCAATTGATGCGTAAGGATGTCCATGTGGACCACATCTAAACCAGGCACACAAAGGAGGGGGAAAAATCAAAGACAATGTCACAGTAAAGTGCTCATTAAAGCTAAAGAAAGATACATCAAGTGTGTAGGTCACAGAGGCAGAGCATTGACCTGTAACAAGAAGTCATCCTTATGCTTTTCAAGGCTACAGTAACCAAAGACTGTAAAAGCAGAACCTTAGCAAGTGCACACAGCCAGACACCCTTGAGTATTAGTTTTGAAATGTGGAAATTATGATAAAATTACTTGGAAATCTTCAGTTTGTCCTGCAAGAAGTGTTCTATTCAAAGCAAATACACTGCACCTAGAGATGGGATTTTTAAAAAAAGAACATCGTAAACATGGATTTTAATTAAAATGCATCCCAAAAAAATCCACAAGGTGGAGAGTAACAATCTGCTCAAACATTATGGATTAAACATTCATATCAATGTGTATATTAAAAAAAAAAAAAACATATCCAAAAAAAATCAATTATTGTAAGTGAGGTCACTATTAGTGACAAACCCAGAAAGAATTATCACAAACCTCAGCTCTGCTAAGTATTTTGATCTCTTGCAGCTCATTAATTTGGTTTAACAGCCCACAACCTTGCTGAGATATTTCCCTCAGGAGCTGGTGGAGACCAGACCCAAAGCAGTTTCACAGTGGTTCCTGAAACAATTATGTATATTGATGCTTATTTTGTGTTGCCGTAAGTGTAATGAACCAAAAAGTAATTTGCCCCAACATGACATGTAAATTTTTGAATCTTCACTTTGTTTTCACTGTTTTAATTAAAATGAAATAGAGCTTTTAAATCGCAGCGTGAACCGCAGGGTCAATTTGTTCCAGTTGTTAACAAATACTCTTAATCAGTAGGACTAATATTACTAATATTAGTCCTACTAATACTAATAATCCCTGCCTTGGAGGTGATTGATTGATTGATTGATTGAGGTGACACAGGACTAGTCCGCTTTGGGCCAACATGATCCAGTTACATTGATCTTTTAATTTATTTAGTCATTACTTTTTAGGTTTTTAGCTAGTTACCAATTCATATGTTAAAGTAGATTTTTATGTTCATTACATTTGTTCGAAGATATGTTACACTACTGTTTCATAATCTAGTAAGGGGAGATGCAAGATAGTTGAAAGCTGCACCTATGGCCAGAAAGTAGACTTGCTTATTCCACATTACATGTGACATGTTTAGGGGAGCCAAAGAGGAGAGAACAAATAAGGTGGAGTTTTCACAATTTTAAGCAAGACATCAGCAAACCATTCTGTAATAATACTCTTAACTAACTACATTATATTACTAAAAGTATTCACTTATCTGCCTTCACACATGTATGAACTTGAGCAGCATCCCATTCTTAATCGATAGGGTTTAGTATGATGTTGCCCCACTCTTTGAAACTACAAGAGCCTCAACACTTGAAGACTTCCATAAGGTGTGTTTATGGGAATTTTTAACCATTCTTCCAGAAGTGCATTTATGAGGTCAGACACTCATGTTGCACGAGCAGCTCTGGCTTGCAGTTTCTGCTGTAATGCATTCCAAAGATGTTCTATTAGGTTGAGGGCAGAACTTTGTGCTGGGCACAAAAAACAAACAAAATCCATCCAGATTGGAAGGTGGAACTGTGGTTCCCCACTTTGACAAAGGGGACCAGAGAGTTTGTTCCAGCTTTAGGAGGATCATGCTTGTCCCAGGGTATTAGAGAAGAGATTTAGTCCGTTAGTCGAACCTGCATTCTGGAGAGAGGGTGCAGTTTTTACCCTATTTGTAGAATTGTGGACCAGCTCTTTATCCACTGGAAGATATTTTAGGGAGCTGGGAGTTTGTCCAACCAGGCACAACCAAGGTATCTGGTTCGGTGGCCATACTGCACCTCAAAGTCCAAGGTCAGAATCCTCATTTGGTAAACAATAGAGTGCCTACTTAGGATCAGGAATGAGTTAGTGTCCCAAGTAAAGGAATCCCTGGGGTCTTATCCACGAGTGAAGGAAGAGTTGAGCGGGGGACTATCAGATAGATTGGTGCAGCGTCAGCAGTGATACACACTCTCGTGGTCTCTCGTGGCGAAGAAAGAGCTGAGCGTGAAAGCAAAGCTGTCTATTTACTAGTTGATCTTTGTTTCATGAGCTCTGGGTAGTGACAGAATGAACAAGATTGCAGATAAAAGTGGCAGAAAGGCGTTTTCTCCAAAGGGTGGCTCGCAAATGAGGAGACTGGCCATTTGTCTCAGAGTGACAATGCTTCTCCTCCACTGAAACAATCTAGTTGAGGTGGTTTGGACATCTGATAATGATGCCTCCTAGATGCCCCCTAGGTGAAATGTTCTGGGCATGTCCCAACAGGAGGAGGGCCTGGGGCAGACCCAGGAGATGCTGGAGAGACACCTCAGCGTCCACCTGGATGAGCTGGAGGAGGTGGCCAGAGAGAGGGGGTTTGGGTGACTCTGCTTAGCCTACTGACCTTGCAACCTGAACCTAGATAAGCAGCACAAAATGGAAAATTCAAAAAATTCATTTTAATTGGGTACTAATGTCAACCGTTCGACTATGCTGCCATGCCCGACTAACAGTTTCACTTGTAAACCATTTTTGAATAATATTTTGACCATTGATGCATGGTCTAAGTTACTAAACATGAAAGGACCCTAAGCAGGTCAATCACAGTGCAATCAGAAAAGAGACATCTGCTTTTACATTCTCAAACTCTTGTAGTTGAGATTCCTACATCCATCTGAATTGACTTTTTTTTTCTTATGTTGGAAATAACATGCAACTCAAAACAGAAAAAGGAGAGATGTGAAACCCTAATATATTTATTCCTTGCGAACAATGTGCTACTGAGCCACTCAGCCTTCATGGTGTCCGGCAATCATCACACACAGCAAAATAATAACAACCTGCAAATAGTCTTGTGTCGTCAAACAGCCGGTACACAGACCTGGAGATGAGGTCTCATCTCTGCATGACTCAGTGTAACCCCAACGAGTGGTGGAAAGAACTGAGGCAGTTGCATTTACTCAGCACTGAGACAGATAGTCATTAGGGGAGGTAAACATTCACTTAAGCCTGAGCGTGCTCATTGATGCCACTCAAGGGTCTTTGTGAGGAGTGATCAGGGAACAGAGTGAAACTGAGGTTTTAATTAGCCTGAGAACCTGACAGCTTTTGTCAGTGCTTTGTCTGAGCACTGTTGGCTTCAGCTCCATTTCAGTGTTGGGTAATATAGGGTAGGAAAAGTAATACAAGCACGTCCTGACACCTGGCATGTCTAGGACATCTTCAATGCCTCTATGTCTCTATTAGGTCTAGTTTGTAACTTGGTGCTGTATACAAAACATAACTTAGCTGGATCACAGACTCACACAAATGCGGTCATTAAAGAATCCAATAGTCTGACAAAGCTTTAATCAGAATCTGGATTACTTATTGCTCATTTGGACCTAGCTCTCACCATTAATCAACTTAAGAAAATCTCCTCCCTCCTGCCTGCTCTACTGGCTATATCATCATCATCATGGTTTTGTTACTCTGGAGTTTTCAAGCTTCACTGCAGTATTCAGGATTTTTTTTTTTGTTGTTGTTGCTTGAGTGCAATATATACACTGTTTCTAATTAAGTGCCTGGTTCACAGTGAGGTCTTGTGGTGTCTGCTCACTGTGTGAGAAACATTGTGTTATTGTGTACAAAAAGTAGATAGTAGCCATGGCTTTGGTGCATTTTTGATGTAGTTCATAAACTTTTCTTTTCTAGACTAGTCTAAAAAATGTTCTTTAATACATCTTTATCAAACCCAATCATCCAGTATTCTTATCCATTTTATATTTTAGCACTTAGACTTATTATTCGCTTTGTACATTTTTTTATTTTTATTATTTTTTTTTTAAGAATTCTGGTTTTCAAATAATTTTATAATAGTGTTTGGCCAAGTTGTTTCTTTCAGGCTACAGCATGCTCATACGTCTCTGATGTAGTTCATTAAGGAAAAGCTTCTATCAATTAAATTATTAAGAATAAGCTACTTCCTGCTGTGTGAAAATACATAAAAATATCACCAGCTGCCATCCTCACCTGCCATCAGCCCAGAGAAAAAATGTTTAACTGTTTGATAAGATGCTCTAAACTGACTGTGCAGAATACAACTGTACAACAGGTATCAATGTATCTGCAGTCACATTACACATTAAATATGATGTGTTTTTGCCTACATACATATATGCATCATTGTGTGATTCATTTCCAACACGAAGACAGATTTTATGTTGTTAGAACTGGTTTGCTTTGCTATATAATGAATACTCTGCATATGTCTATACTCTATATCAACCATTTGACACCATCTTCAACATATGGGTGCTATAAGGGTGTTAAAGGGTGCAAATTACTTATACATAATGAAACTATTTATAGGGCAATTGCTCAGAGATAAAGCATATCTAATATTATTGTAGATTGTAAAAAGCATTTAAGAATACATTAATAGAATATTTATAGTTTATATTTATATAAATGATTTATATATTTTTATTTATATAATATATTAATAAATGGAAATATATGTATTAATTATACAATATTTAATGAATACAATATGATAAAATGTTTACACTGACTTTTCATGCTAGTAGAATTATGTGATTATTTATTACGTGATGTTAAAGTATCAAGTGTTCTTTTTTATTATTTTCTAATTTGCTACCTTAAAATTGCCATTACAGACTCATGCTAATGCACTTTTTTAATTTTTGTAGCAAGAGAGAGGCAGACAAAAAGAAACAGGCAGAAAAATAATAAAGTGTGTCAGTCTAGCCAACGAAGGAGAAGCTCTTACCTCTCCTTACAGCCTCCCCAGATGCTCAGCATCTCCCTGTTGTTGCTTCTCTCATTGAACGATTCTGACATTCACATATTCAGTCATGAATGCAGTGACAGCCGGTGTGTTTATGTGTGCTTGTGCTGGAGTGTGTATAAGATATGATAAGGAGCCTGTGCGAAATCATTCCCCGCTGTCAAGGCTGGTAGACTTTTCACCTCATCAGGGAGTTGAGTTCATTTGCAGGAGCAAAATTGTTATTTGCAAATGTGGCCACTTCACTTGAAAAACCATTAACTCGAGAGATTGAAATATATACTGTGTTGAATAGTAAAGAGTAAACATTATTGTGTTTTGCCACTCAATAAAGAGTGGCAAAACACAGGCCTAACAAGCAGATGGTGAACTCCAGTATATGCAGCCCTCAAGATGTTGTGCTTCCAGCAATTGTACCATATTTCGGCTTTCTTGTCAGTGAAACTTGGTATAATGGAGACACATGTATGTACACAGTCAGCCAAATTGTTGAAATGATGTTGTGCAACCAGCTAACAATTTACAAAGAGAAGGGGACTTAGATGCGTGTCCACTATGAGCATGCCATAACAAATACACTATACATGCAGAGAAATACCAACATCAGCCTACAGAAGGTCAAGTTCATGTGTACATAAAATCTCAAAACAGCAAGCTATAGATCTATTAACTAATGCTGCTTTACACAAATGTAAAAGACAAAAAATATTCCCTAATCATTCCTATCACAGACTGCAAGATTAGATAGCAGCAAGTGATTGATTAATTAAAAGGCTGTCTTATGCATTTTGTTGGTTGTTAATAAATAATTCTTTTTTTTTTTAAGCTTAAAATAGAGCCTTGCCTTTAAAATGTCTTCTTATGATGAATCTCTTCATGGCAGTCTTTCTACTTAATGACCATGAAGAATTTAGACTGAAATTGTATTTAGTCATGGTGTAATTATTGCCATAGGAATTGTCATTAATATTGGGAGTGGAAGGTGCTTATATTACTACAAATCCACAAAGACGATGGAATCGTAATATATTAATTACTTCACATTCACCTGGGTAAATGCCGATACACACTTTAAGTTATATCTTTGTACATATAAAAACAACATCAATAAAAACACATAATGTGTATGTATACATATTTATGAATACAAGCATACATAGGATATATATTTCTCCAATAGGGACATTAGCTCTTCCTACCAACTATTTCCTTTCTGTTCAGCTGGGTTTAACGTGTTTAAGGATCACATAAAAAAATGGTAAGAATGCTTATCTGACCAAACAGATTTCTTGGCTTGCACTACCTATTGTATAAACCTTGTTAGCATTATGTTTTCCTCTTTCTGTTTTTACGTCTTTAGAGTTATTTCTTCTTGGTGCTGGTCTGAATTTGCAGGCTGGCCAAGGACAATTCATTCCCTCCAGGGAAAGAAAAGCAAACAATTCAGCAGTGATAGAGAGACTTTTTTTTGTGGAATAAAACCCAGCGTTAGTAGGACATTGTCTCAGTTTATAGAGAACATAGGTCAGGGATAGAAAGTGCCCAGCCTCCGCTTGTGGTAACTGGCTGCTGATAAATGACCTCAGCTAATAGTCCTCTGGCTGCA
This sequence comes from Etia nguti, assembly GCA_015106755.1. Lineage (NCBI taxonomy): Eukaryota > Metazoa > Chordata > Actinopteri > Cichliformes > Cichlidae > Etia > Etia nguti. Next base: position 16,642 of record VUQG01005839.1, on the reverse strand, counting down.
GTGTCCAGCTGAAATACCAAGAGCTCAGCTATAATCATGCAGTTCACACACGTAAAAGAAGTCAGTTTCTTATACTTCGTTTGTAATTGTCATCACAATATGCAAATCCCCCAAATAATAAGTACCGTGACTCTGTTTTGACTTAACTTCCTATTACAAATGAGACTGAACGAAACAGATTTACAATATAGTGACAAAGATTTATGCATTTGCACACATCCCAAAATGACCTTGCATTAGTCATCGGTTTACCTATGACTTGCAGCAACAGTAATCAGCCATTTTCATTTGTAAGTCAGCTATCAAATAAAGCAAGAAAACTAGGAATCTACAGCCAGACTTGTACCTTTTACAAATATCCCTCAAAAAGATAATGTTTTTGCTAAATGCTAATGCAGAAGGCATTCTTATAAACTTGTGAATTTTTGTATTTTAGTTATGTATGTTTTCACAAAATAAGCTTCATGTCTATGACATTTTATAACTCAGTAGTTCCAGAATATAAATTACATTTTTTATAATATTGCATTGTCAAAAATCAAATGGCCAAATCTGTAAAAATCCCTACATCATTTAAAGGAGAGTGAGCAAGAGAGAGAGAGAGGAATATTACCCCCTATTGTCATCATTCTTTTCATTATTTCCTAATAGCATTTAAATTTACTGTAATGGATTGCACAGAAATGGGAATACATTTCATCACAGTAGATGTATTTCCGAAAGTGCTGTAACTAAGTTTAAGGATATAATTCCTCCACTGTTATTATCTTCAATGCCATGTGCCAACACAGTGCATAGAAGCTACCTGAACTTTAATCCCACAGTAGTCGTTTATATTGTTAATAATTTTACATCTTCTTCTTATGATTCTGAATGCTGTAGCTCCAGTTAGAAGTACTCGACTCCCTGGTATAACTCTCAAATGTGCACTTTAAATCAGATGACTCGTAAGCTGGAAAGGAAATGGCACCTCACTAATTTAGAAGGTCATCATTTAGAAATAACTAGAAAAATAGTTTGTTACATTATAAAAAGCCCTCTGTAAAGCTAGAATATATTACTATTAATTGAAGAACAACCCTAGGTTTCTCTTCTGCACTGTAGCCAGGTTGACAAAAGGTCGGAGATCTGTTGAGCCAAGTATTCCTTTAACCTTAACTAGTAATGATTTCATTCATTTCTTTACAAATAAAATTTTTAACCATTAGAGAAAAAATATGCATAACCATCTCAATGACATTACATTATGTACAGCTACTTTCAATACTTATTTAGACTCTTTTTCTCGAATTGATCTTTCTGAGTTAACTTCCTTTATTTCCTACAAACCATCAATGTGTCTTTTAGAACCCATTCCTATAAGACTGCTCAAAGAAGTCTTACCAGTAATTAATGCTTCATTCTTAAATATGAACAAACCAATCTCTAATAATTGGTTCTGTACCACAGGCCTTCAAACCGACAGTAGGTTAACTATCCTGTCTCAGAGTGATTCTGAAAAACTAGTTAATGCATTTATTACTTAAGCTAGACTAGTGTAATTCATTATTATCAGGATGGGCTAAAAACTCCCTTAAAAACCATCAGTTCCAAAATGCTGCAGCAAGAATACTGACAGGGACTAGAAAGATAAAGCATATTTCTCTTATACTGATTTCTCTTTATTTGCTCCCTTTTGAATCCAGAATTAAATTTAAAATCCTCATCACACACAAGTTCTTGTATAATCAGGCCCTATCTTATCTTAAAGACCATATAGTACTGTGTCACTCCAATAGAGCACTTCACTCTCAGACTGCAGACTTGCTTGTGTTTCCTCTGGTATTTAAAAGTAGGATGGGAGGCACAGCCTTCAGCTTCCAAGCCCCTCTTCTTTTTTCACTCACTATGTGTTCATATAACACTCTGCATTTAATTATTAGTTATTATGGTTCTCTGGCTCTCTTCCACACCATGTCTTTGTCCTGTCTTCCTCCCTTCACCTCCAACTGATCACAACAAATGGCCCTGAGCGTGGTTCTGAAGTTTCTTCCCGTTAAAAGGGAGTTTTTTCTTCCCACTGTCGCTAAAGTGCTTCCTCATAGGGGGTTATCTGATTGTTGGAGTTTCTCTGTTTTATCTGTATTTTTGTAGGGTCTTTTCCTTACAATATACAGCACGCTGAAGCACTGGTTGTTGGTTGATTTGGTGCTACATAAAAAGAAAATTAGTTGAATTAGTTTTATTACTATTGTTATTTAGTGCCACAAGGATGTCAGATTTTTTTCAGTGATTTAAAGAAAATGCTAATTTCTGTGGAACACAAATCTCTAAAAATATTAATTCTTTGTAAAGGATGCTGATGATCCTCATTGGTTATCCTCTAACCCCATCATCAAGGCCACAGTTTACTTTGTTCTGGATTTAGGTTTAAGACCACATGTCTAATAAAACAATGATATTCAATCAGGATCTACTGTAAACATTAAGTCTTGGTGTTCAGATGATGGACCACAACATACTTTTCTAGATATTACTCTTGGGGGCATGGGGAGGGGGGTCTTAACATGTTACCTGATTTCATGAAATTGTGCATGGATAAGGAATCCCGTTTTTTTATGACGTTCATCATATCATCACAATTCTTTTATTTGCTTTAGAAATATGGAATAGACTAACAACTAGCCCAGTAAAGTTAAAATTGATAATTGCTTATAATACTTTTTTCAGAGATCATACAAGTAGGCAGGTGGGGTGACAGTGATGTAAGTCACTAGGCTGTGAACATGGATACATGGTTTGTGTCCAGGATCACTCATTATTTATTGTTTTACTTTTACTAGCTGTTTGGTTAGGTTTAGACAACTAAACCATATTACATCATTTTGGAAGAGGTTGTGGTTTTGATTAAAATGCAAAAAGCTGGTAGATTTGGGCCAACACTGAATGGCACCTTGTGTGCTTGCTCAAGGTCAATGAGTCTTGTGCATCTGGGATGTTGGGTGGAGAACTGGCCAGGTGTTAGGGTTAGGGTCAGGGTAAGGTTGTGGGTGGTTGGCTTGGGATTAGGACACACTGGGCCATGTAGATAGTGCATGTAAGCTGCAAGCACTACTGTATCACAGCAAGAAGGTCCTGGGTTTGAGTCTACAATCTGACTGGGGCCTCTCTGTGGAGTTTACATGTTCTCACCGTGTTTGTATGGGCAATTAGTGGGGTTAGGTTAACTGCTGATTCTAAATTGCCAGTAGGTGTGGATGTGAGTGCAAATGGTTGTCTGTCTCTCTGTGTTAGACAGATAGATGATCACTATAGAGAATCTATAAACAAAAATTTTATTAAATCATTTCCAATTATAATTACAGCTATAATTATAGCTCCTATTTTTATTCCAATGCCACGGAGCATTTAATGCTGTGGGAATGAAATGGGGCTCACTGATCAGTAATAACAGCTTTTATTATGTATTCTTTAATAATGACTAAATGAACCAGTTTAGAGCTCTAAGCACTGCATTGGTAACATGTGCCTGTGTCATTTTGGAATACTGGAAGGACTCCCATACTCCCACGCTTAAAATGTGGAAACAAAGAATGATTGGGAACGTTGCTTGTTGGGAAGGTTACAACACGCGACTGAGTCTTCGGTGGAACAATGGGACAGTTTTTGCACCTACATGTCTACCAGACTTGGACATTCGAGCTTAATGCAACAGACGTTAAAACCTCCCTGTTTTATGCTTTGGGTGTGTTTTTTTTGTTGGGTTTTTTTTGTTTGTTTGTTTTCTTCTTTTCCTTCTTTGTTCCATATTTTTGGTTGTTGTATTTTTGTATTTGTTGTTATAAAATGCAAAATCTAATAAATGCTTGAATTTAAAAAAAAGACTAAATGACATGGTAATTTCCCAATACAGCATATTCTGTAAAATATTGCTGTTTTAACAGAATATATAACTCGTGAGCAATACTTTTTTAATTTCTCAAATTAATTATTTCATTGTTTGCTAAGAGCAATTTAAGTATTTACAAAATTTAATGATAAATTAATAATTTATTAGGTTTGATAACAGAAAATAATTAGATGTTTGATAACACATATTTAAATTGTTACCAAAAGTCATAAAGGAATAGAAATGACATCTGAAATGTACCTGAAGCAGCAGGCACTTTATATATTCTTACTCGTTTAGCAGATAAAATGCAAACAAGCTCAATATAGTCAAACTTTCTTTGAGGTTTTATGTTTTGCCCAGCCAACTAATATACTCAGAGATAATGTTATACCACTCTGGTTATCAAGTAGCTTCGTTTACTTACGCTTTCTGGCTGGTCGTCCATTAAAGAAACTAGGTTAATCATGAGCCTTCACTGTAGTCTACAGCAACAATGGAGACCAAAAAGGAATATCAAACAAATATTGTGGCAAAAAATTACACTGGTGCTTTTTTGCAAGGGATGAACACTGTCACAAACCTGTAAATAAGCAGAGTATTCAATGCACCCTCATTGCCTGCACTTCATTTGCAACATGACAGCTGCACACAAGAGCAATGACACTTTACTTTGATCTGAACTGTCCCATAATGATGGATTTGTCAAAATCACTGGGCAAATTGAAGTGAAGTAATTTTATTGATTAACTACAGTATTCTGTGATTCATAGAGTCAAATTTCTGATGTGTGTTGGGTTAGCAGTAATACCAGCACAGGCTGAGTTACTTTTGCCTTAGGGTTTCATTATTTTGTAATAATAAGAATTTTGTGTTTATGACCCTAAAATTGTGGAAATATATGCCTAGAAAGAAGGGATGAAGACAGCAGCAGCACTTTTTCTGTGTGCAGCAGGGCCACGAGAGCACAGCGAGTGCAGAAAATCTACGATATAATTAGGTAAATATTGGACTTTTGAATAGTTGGATTGTGCAGCACAAGATGTTTGCAGTAATTTTATGGTCATTGTTTGCCCACAATAGATCTCAAATAACCTTGTTAAGGGTCGCTGCTATTTTGTGGGAAAAAAGGCGCCAGCAAACTTCTTAGGTTATAATGATATGCAGACTTCTTCTGTGTTGAAAAGAGGATTTTTATTTGTGGATAAACTAATAACTTCACAGCTTTGGACCTTCTCTTCTCTTCTCTTCTCTTCTCTTCTCTTCTCTTCTCTTCTCTTCTCTTCTCTTCTCTTCTCTTCTCTTCTCTTCTCTTCTCTTCTCTCACT
>VUQG01005838.1:0-10607 GCA_015106755.1 Etia nguti | reverse complement strand
GGTTTCCCCCCCCCCCCCCAAAGACCCACATTAACATGGGACTGTTATTTGGTCAACTATAACAATTTTCAAAATTCACAATTTTGGAGTCTTTATGATTCCTCAGATGCATCACAAAGTGAGTGTGCCCACCAGATCGTTTGAAGCGGTGTCCAATGCTTCTTGACCAGCCTATATTATGGATAAGAGGGCTATACATGTGGCACCAGAAGTCATCAGCTCCACCCTGGCTCTCCTCATAGACCAACCTCAGGCGACCTCCAATCACTTGCTCTACCAGTGCCACCCGTGTCCGGCTGAGATAGTTCTTATCGACTACCTCGACTCGCATTAGCTTCTTAAAGGGAAATTGCATGTTTTCCTGTACCTTCAGTGAAAAATGAGTGACAGGTTTACCAAACCAAGATGAAATGTAACAGCCAAGGATGAACCGAAACAACAACAACGTTTTATTGTAATTTTAGGTTCAGCAAGAATACTTATAAAATGCACCTTTTACAGTACCGGCCTGATGTCTTACCATATCATTAAAGTTAGGTGGCAGTGTTTTAGCTCCAGTGAGGCGCTTTACAAGAAACATTTTCCAGTTAGAGTACTTATGTTGTATGCCTGTAGAGGAGATTACAGAACAGCAATAATTAACCACAGTGCTAAAGAAAACTTTGATTTGTTTGTCAAAACACTCACTTTTTGGAGGTACGAGGGGTTTGCCACTTGAAGCACACCATCCCACAGGATGAACTTCAGGTATGCAGAGGTTACACCAGAAGTCTTTACTTGTGTCACTGTCAAAGCCCTCATAACGCAGGAGAGCCTTGAACCCTGAAGAACAAGAGGAAACACTGTTAATATACGCATTAATTCTTGACATCAGAAACATTACATTGAAAAATTGACCACCATCCACGGTCAGCTTGCTTATTCTAGATTCAGCTTCTTGACTAGTTGGAGAAAAAAGCTACTTTCTTTATTATTCATTTATTTATTTGAGATGCACCAAATCGCACAAAAGACATTACGTCGAAGATTTTTTTATGTTTGCTGGAAGAGACATTTTAATATTTAACGTATTTTTTGTATCCGTTTTTTGGTCGAGTGTGTAAGATGGATAAACACCGGAACGACCTGTAAACACGGTTAAAGTGGACAAAAGAAGCCAGTTTCTCTTTGTTGCTATGCTGCATTTGGCCGCACTCTGAGGAGGGTGCCGTTAAAACAGCACTATTATTTTTTCCATTGACTGTTTCTCTTTGCTAATAATGTTGGTTGAAGCTAACTTACTTATGGGCAAATAAATAAATCGCTCTTGTAAAAACTATCGGCGAAAGGCTCAGCCTATCGTGGATGGTCAATAAAGTCGTCCAATCGCCCAACCTTACTACACTGATTCTGAGTCAACTAACAGCTGCAGGTTCTCTTTTATGTAAAGCCAAATGCCTCTCTTATGGTCCGTTGTCTCATCAACAGACAACTACTGGTTGTGGAAACAACGAAACAAATTGTTCAAATGTTCAGTGTAATTTTTACATTGGACTTTGCATACATTTGCCATGTTGTGATATACTTATTCAGCATTAACACTTACTCCTAACACAGTTCACAAAAATGAAAAGATACAAACACAATTAAAAACAAACAACCCAAGGGTTGTGTGACAGATTTTCCCTTAATTACTTGTAGTGTTTACCTGCTAGCTTTATGATTTCTGCTATCCAGTACACCTTGGTGGAGAAGTTGGTATCAGAGTTGGGCACTTCAATCCTCACACCTACTTCAATATCTCCCCAACATGTTCCCATGGGGGCCTGAGGCACAGAAGTTATCAGCTATGAAAGTATCATATCAATGGTTACCATATTCTCAGCTCCAGCTACTTACATGCTTGAAACAGCTGACAGGAGCCCCCACCGTGTTACTGCTACAGATATACTGCCCCCAGTCAAAACTCTCTCCAGGGACCACTGACAGAAACAACAACTAGTTTGTAGCTTGTGTACATCAAAAAGAGCAGAAATATGAGCCCCATCATGATTGCTTTTTCATAACCTACCCGCTTTCAGTTTGGCCTGGTTCTGTTGACTTGCTTGGTACTGGGCATAAGCTGCCAACTTTGCCATGAGAGGCTGTTTCTGTAAGACTTTGGCCTTTTTTGTTGGTGGTTTGCCCTTGTAAAAATCAAAGCAGATGTTAATACTTAAGTAATACAAAATTATGAAACTACTATACTTATTTATCAAAGATAATGTATTTACCTGGAGTCTTGCCAAGATGCTAGCTTTTTTAGAATTTGAGGAATAACTCCTAGAACAGGACACACTGCAGAAACGCTTGGTTTTGGAGTAAAAAGCATCTCGTACACCGACCATCCCACACATCTCACAGGTGGCTGTGAAAACAAACCGAAATAGATCAGCAGTCTGCAAATGGTAAATGGCATTTATAGTTATCTCCGTAAGTATTTGGAAATTGACGCAATTGCAATTTTTCCTCTGTACGTGGTAAATGGACTGGTTCTTATATAGTGCTTTTCTACTCTGAATACTCAAAGCTCTTTATAAAACTTTCCTCATTCACCCATTCACATCCAATTGCACAAGCACTTTTTTCTAGGCACTTTCTATGTATCTGCTTGTGCTTTCTACCCAACATTCACACACATTTATTGTCCGGTGGATGCATCGGAGAACAACTTGGGGTTAGTATCTTGGCCAAGGATATTTGGCATGTAGAATGGAGCAGACGGGGACCGAACCACCAAACTTCTGATTAGTAGCTGACCTGAGGTACAGCCACCCCATCACTACAGTGGAATTTAAATCAATCAAATGCGATTGAAGTGAAAATTTTCCGTTTTAATTCAAAGGGTATACCAAAAGTAATGCATTAACTGTTTAGGTAATTCAATATCTTGGCCAAGGATATTTGCACATATGAATGTTGAGGAGCTGAGGATCAAACTAATAATCGTTCTACTTCCTGAGCAACAGCAGCTAAACGTAAACACTATCATTGTTCACTCACAGGTTAATATTTAAGCAATACACACAAAAAGTAAGCCTCATGTACTGACCCATTCCAGCCTTTCCATCAGGGTAGGTGTAGACTTGTCCATTGTTCTTGATGATGGGCAGACTAGCAGGGATGGAGGGTACAACCTCATCCTCACTGTCGTCTGAGCTAGAGCTGCTAGTGGACTCCTCGCTGCAGCTGTCGTAGCCATCAAACATCCCGAATGAGTCTCGTCGCTTACGATCTGAACGTGGGGTACGCTCAGCCTTTACAGATGAGGACACAACAGAGAAACACTGAATGAATTCATATGGATGCTTTTAGGGGTGGCTGTAGCTCAGGAGGTTCTCCTCTCCATTTCTCCAAATAATGTAACACGTTTACTTTGGTGTCGTTCATGGAGAAAGCAGTGAAATTGTTCTATGAAAGAAGGTAACTGATCAGAAAACCATATTTCATTTAAATCATTTTATTTTACTCCATTACCCTTTTGAGTTATTTTACTTTACTAAAACTTAATAAAACAAAAAATACAGCTGGTTTCTCATACTTCTATTCTTTTGAGCTATTGCACTTTATTTTAATTTGTTATTAAATTGAATAGTGTGCATCTTTAACGGCTCCTTACAGATGTCCTTGTTCTGTGGTCCTGGAGTTTAGGCAAACAAACTAGCCAAACATTTGTTTTCAGTGCAGAAGAGATGCCCAGTTTATTTATTTATTTATTTTTTAACAGTGGCGCTCTTATTCAAATTAAATATACCATGGTTTTTTTTTATTTAAGAAAATTAATCTTTTCTTTAAACATTTAATTAATGGTAAAAGCACAGTAATAATAGTGCCTTAAAATAATTCTTATTACTGTTAATCTCAATCTCTGTGTGAATCAATACAAAAAAACGAAGATACTTAACAACTTCTGTGAGAAAGCTAGACAGGGAATATTGCTCTAAGGCGTTCTTGGGAGGTAGGCAGGGGAAGAATGGGGGAGCAGACACAGTCTGCAATAGTTGCAAAAGAAATGGTTTGATTGCAAGGTTGATGCAAAAAAGAATAATGGACCAGAAGAAAATAAAGATTCAAATCTTTTTAGTTCACATTTTTATATCCTTATTCTTCCCATTTTTTATGAGCATTTGTAAGATGTTTTAGACAAATGTCAAGAAAAATCAAGTCGCTAAGCTAAATTTCACTATTGAAGTGAAGCTGAACAAGTTTTAGTTAAAAGATGTATTTTTACAGTTCGGCTTTCATCATTAATGGATCATTTAGATTCAGGTAGCAAAATATCAGCGAATCATATTTGAGTCTGCATGACTTTTCTCGAAACGCCCAAAAGTCTAAATAAATAAATACTGCGTGAAAATATGGAAGTCTGATCACAGGATCCGGAACAATGCGTACATGTTGTCAAAGCTAGTTTACTTCCTCTTCACAGCATCTCAACTCAAACATTACACTACGCACAACAGATTAACTTAAAAATAATAATAAAAACATTTTTTAAAAAAATCAAGACACCCCATGTGTGTGTGTGTGTGTACGAAAAGTCAAGTAATACCGACACCAAAATAAGGGACGGCCTTATTAAAAACACCTAACGCTAACCAGCACTAGCACAGCTAGCTAGCAGAACCTGTTTTTCCAGGGTTTTTTCCAGAACAAAGCCTTTTTACGTTCGTCTATTAACGTATAGTTGCAATACTTTGAGACTTCTAAGAAAACTCTACTCGTTTTTCTTTGACAGAGCGAGCGCGAAAGAAAGAACTTTAGTATTATGTGTAGATGGGTGAGCCACTAGCTGGTTATCGTAAACAGATAACAACAAAGGAGGCGTACTAGCCTGAACAATCCACTGGCATCGGAGGCTCGCGGCCCAAAAATGTTTCAAACCAACTCACCAAATCCCTTGCGTTTTCCATCAGCCCTTCATATAGATGCTCTTCCAGTTACCTGCACTTCCTAATTCAAACAAATCCCCTCACCTGGGGTATAACCTAGCTTTGAATTTTAGTCTAAATACTACCAAGCAGGATATCAACAAATTACTCTGCAGCCTCTGCGCATGAGCGACCGTAACCTACTTTCGTGTGATTGGTGGATCTGCAATGGAGGTCATCGACCGATGCAGACACAAAATAGTAGACTTTGCAGAATAACTGAATGAAAGGGGCCTTCAGAACAACTACAGATTATCAGTCGGTGTAAATACAGTAACGTTACAGTCATTTCTATGGTTTTGTTTTGTTTACAATTAGCTCCTAACTTTCATTTTGAATTTTGCCATATACAAAGAACTTCAAAATAAAATACACAACTAGTACATGTGAAGCAAAATAATTATTTTATTAGGATATAGTAACATCTATTACATTTTTGAAGATAATCTTTCTTGTGAAAGATTTCTACAGTAGATGCAATATATTCACATTGAACATAATCTGAGAGCCACGTTCAATAACACTTTAGCTTTTAACTTCCAAAATATAATCACTTAAGCCTGATAAAGGGCATAGTTTTATTTAATATACATACAAGTACAGCTAGAAATTAAACATTATTAACCACAAACCAACTGAACTTTGCTCCAGTAATTCCAATCACAGTGCTTTTCAGTAATAATACTGGCATTCTAGATTTATTCCTTTCCCTGTTTCTTGAACACAAAATTTAGCAAAGCAGAGCAAAACATTAAACAAAAAACAAAGAATTATTTGCTGAAGTAACCAACAACAAAGTGATAATGGCTGGAAGAACTGTTGCACACTCATCAGGTAGGTAAGGCTTCAGGAAGAGGAAAGCTCTACATCATTAGGGCTGATGCTGAGGAGTAGATGGTGAGGGCTGCAAAAGAAAAGTTCATCATTTTTAGACATAATGCTTCACACAAGAGCGTTTACTAGCAAATGTTCAGAATCAGTCATCAAACTGGGAGAAGATACCTTGGTTTTTTGAATGTCTTTGGCCTCACAGCAATTCGTCCTCCACAACATCATCAACGCTTCCTGATATAGAGGCAGCTTCTGAGGTGAAAGGAGGAAGCATTCAAGTTAACAATGACTGTAGCAGCAGCTTCAAGTCTTTTTGTTTATCCACCATGGTACAAAAGCTTGACTGAGAGTCATAGTGACACAGCCCCTTTGTTTCACTATGTTATATTTCCTGGTTTGTTAGAGATAAACTACAAATTGCACTGAATACGGGTATTCGGAGTATTAGGGTCAAGTTAATTGATCCTAACCAAAATGTATATTGTTGTGTTCATTTCTACTTGAGACACTTTAGAAAGCTGATGTAATAGAACTGCATTCCTGTTAATTTTCCACCACATGGGGGCATACAGTACCACTCTGTTGGTTTACGAAGTGTCCCAAGTCAAGAATCTGATCCAGTCTGGACATCACTTGGATATTCTGTTGTATTTAGAAACCTAGATAACATTTTTACTTCAACATACAATCCCAGTAACATACGGGTATGAGGGTTACTTTATGATCCCTTAAACACAGTCACTGTCAAATCTCAAATTACAGTTCCATGACAGAACTCACCTGATAAACTGATACAGGAAAGACTGAGCTCTGATGATGCTCCTATTACATCATCCTGTTGGAAAAATAAAAGTGATTGGAGGACTGGTTAACAGTGGCTAAACTTTCAGAATAGAAGAAAGGGGATTACCTAATCTCTCAGGCATAAAGATAAGTTAAAATAATAATATTAAAAAATGACAGAGTACCTTGTCAGATATAGTTGGACAGAGATTAATATACCCAACGATTAAACCCAAGAAAACTAGAATGCTAGAATTGCATACCAATATAAAAAGCAAGATTCTTTATTATTATTTTTTTAATTTCTTCCTTTACATACAGAAGTTTATGTACACTCATCATGCGCATGAATGTCATGGTAATTTTGGACTTGACTGATGATTTCTTTTAGCTGTTCTTTTTACAAGGGTGGAATAATCATACAGCATATATATTTTATGAAATTAAAAAACAACAATTGGGTGCATAATTTGGACTTCATTTTGGATATTCTCTAATCTGCAAAAGGTCAAAATTATACATATAGTGTCAAATATAAACATACACCCTCACTAATATTTGGTTAAATGCCTCTTAGCACAGTTGTACCTCGACAAGACGCTTTTAATAGCCATCAACAAGCTTCTGGCATAATTCTGGCAGTTAGTTGCTGATTTGAGTCGAAGTTGAAGAATTTGGGGCTAACCCTCATTTTCAACATTCAATCCAATTTGTGCAACAGTACCACTGGCACAGTGCAGTATAAAGAAAGATACATCAGAACAAGATGAAGTCCCTGCTGCAGGAACCTACAGTGCAGCACTAAGGATCTGGATTTGATCCTGATGAGATGCATGGGGAGCCTAGTCCGGAATTACCCAACCGAGTAGTACTACTAGTAGTAGTAGTAGTAGTAGTGGTGGTCCAAATGGTACAGGTGGACCCAGCCCAGCCAGCTAGAAAACAAATCAGGGTTGTTGTGAGTCGGTGGAGGTTAACTGAAGGAGTCTGGATTCCCAAAAACAAGAATTCCAAGAAATCCAGCAGTTTAGATCTACCTCTCTGTTCAGTGTTGATTTTTCCAGGATTTTTACCCGCTGGCTTACAGACGAATAAGCACATTGATACCCTTTTTTTGTCCAGGAAGAAGTAAGAGACACTGGAAGGCACAAAAAGCAGAATCAGTAACTTACCAGCATCATCTGCAGACAGCCAAGATTGCAGCCCTCTTTCTTTCTATTCAAATCTTCATGGAAGATGACGGCATAGCCCAGTCGTATAAGCTCCTCTCCAACATCCACAGTCTTTTTTATATGATATGCACATGGAAAGAGGAGACAGGGTAAAGGACAAACCACACACATGCTTATTAAAGTCTTATTATTAAGAAATAAAAATCTATCTAACCTTGCCCTCACTGTTGTCATAGAGCTTGACACCGGGCCATGAGGAGATTTCCGAGTGAGAGTAGCTGCACAGTTTGGCCTGCAGGGGTCTCCAAGAGGCACAATATGTCAGCCTCTCAAACTGATCCAGGGCTGCCTCAGTCCAAACCCCTCCTGCATGACAGGTTGATGGAGGAAAGAGACTGAAATAATCAAGAATTCAAGAATAATGCACTGCAGAACACTTAAAGACCTTAGGGCGCCAGTATATCCTCTTCATTGATTGTTTAGTGTACCACCATAACATCATTGCACAGTCAGTTCTATTTATGTTCCCTAGTAAGGTAAGTCTGGGTGATATAGCGAATGTAGTTTTTCCACGTATGATGGTTAAAACGGCTCTATCATAACCATTGAGTATAAATTGCCATGGCAATATTAAGCTGTCTGCAGTTTTTTTTTCTCCCACACGCTGCAAATGCATCACTAATCCCACCTCCCAACTGGAAAATTTTCTACCTGGCACACTGCGCTGAGCATGCGTGTTTATATACTACCAAAATGGAAAAATATGGTGACAGTGGGAGTCTCAGACAAGCGAGGGAATGAGACTGTAACTGAACAGGAGTCAGACAAGATAGTTCCAAAGAGAAACAGCCCTAGATCAATAATCTGGCAGTCGTTTGGATTTCGCAAGGATGTTGAACCTAAATGTGGAATGTGGTATTTAGTACTAGTGGAAATGTGGTCACATGCCACTGGGCTTCACTCAAACCTGGAGCTGTTGACAGGCTTGTGTTTTTGGCACAGAATCCCTAGAAACTTACACACCTTTAACATTGATGAGAGTGTTCTTGTTCAGGAGTATTAAAGTCACAACCTTTGATTATACGTTAGCTTCTGTGATTATTTTACCACTTTGCGTGGTGTGTTTTGTTGTTTTAAATCTAGAACAGAAAGAGCAATCATTATTTAGATGGTTTTGAGATGCTCTGATACCAATGACAGTTTTTGGTCAATGGTTTTCATAGACACTGTCTATACTTTTGTTTCTGTAGGGCATCACATTTTACAATTTTTATATGTTATAAGCACAAAGAACACCCTTTTAATTTCAATTGTTTTATTTTGTCTCGTGAATTCTTGCTTGCTGTTTTTTGTTAAAGGTCTGGTGATGACCACAAAAAGAGACATACTGTGAGAATATTGTCATTTGTGAAAAACTTCTGTGTGCAATTGATGGTTAAAAAAATGGTTAAAATAAAATAAAACATAATATATATCAACACATGATATATATCATGTATTGTGATATACAATACACGAACAGACGAAAGAACGCCAAAATGGCAATGCCAGTAGATGTGATATGAATTTCATTGCACGACACAGTGTGACAGGAGGTAAGCGGTGGGCATAAAAGTGCCCTTATGTCCCCATGTACCAGCAAGTGTGTGTATATGTGTCTGTATGTGTGTGTTTGGGAAAAAGTGTGTATGTAAGAGAGAGAGAGCAAGAGTGTGTAAGAGAGAGGGAAAGGGAATGTGAAAGGGTAAGAGAAAGTGAGTGAGTGAGTGAGTGAGTGAGTGAGTGAGCAAGAGAGCGAGAGAAAGACAGTCATTGTCAAGATGAGAGCTTTACCTTTTGGCTTCACTCCTGCTAAGCTGCACTCAATAGCTTGAAATGGTAAACTGAGGAAGTCGCTCCTGAAAATTGCAGCATATGCAAAAGCTGTTAATAAGCCATGTCCTTGTTTATCCATATTGCATACAACATTACACAGTGTGCAGTAGCAGTATGTCACATCACAAGTTCTTCCACAGTTCGATGAAGAGGTGTACAAAGCAACACTCACTGCATGAGCTAACATAGGAATGCAGAATTTCAAATTGTGTGCTCTTCAGAATCAGTAACTCACCAGCATCCTCTGATGCTAAACATTTCAAGAGTTGTTCCATACCAATCATCTAATGTTGGTGGGACTGGGTTCATCCACCTTCTTGTAAAAGATTTTTTGCTGGCAGCTAGAAGGGCCTGCAGCAGCTTTATATCCATCCTCTGTTCTAGAATTATAACATGACCAAGGTATAAATTTACAAAGCCAAACGGTATCTGTACCTCAGTGTTTTATGAATCCCACTCAAATACTGGTACAGCCTAGGACAGTCCCAAAACATGTGATAATGGTGTGCCTCCATTAAACCACACTGAATCCGTATTCCTTTATTTACCCTGGAGTGTAGTCTTAAAGTATCTTCTCTCCATTCTAACGAATTAGTGGAGGACCACTGTGAGCAAAATATTTCTTCCCAATCTTCTTCCAAAATGCTAATTCCAGCTTCACTTTCTCACTTTTCCTTTATATATAGAGTACTATCTTTTTTGCATGGAGTAGTGCAGTGGTGCTCAAACTTTTCACAATGAGTACCACCTCATAAAATATATGGCTCTTGAAGTACCACCCTTATGACCGACATTAAAGTACAGTAGTATAGGCCTATTTAACACCACATACAGTTTACACAGACAATTTTTATTTCTTATATGAATGTTACTTATTTTAACTGTCATAAAAAGGATGTGACAAGTGATAATAATAACAACTGTACTGCATTAAAACATTCACAGCAGGTGGGATATCGAATCTTTAAGTGATGACCTGTTGAAACCTGCTTCTGGG
>VUQG01005837.1:8854-19640 GCA_015106755.1 Etia nguti | reverse complement strand
CCCCCCCACACACGCACACACGCATTTTCTTAAACTAATCATGTGACATTAACACTTTGAAATAAGTTATTTATATTTAAAGTAAGCTGTAGTGAGTACATAAAGTGTTAACCAGCATTCTCAATAAAATAATGGGGATAGTTTAAAGTAATGTGGCATGCATGGCTTATAAATCTGATGCTGTGCATACTGAAATTCCTCTTCAGCTAATACTTGTATATTTTTGCACAGAGAAGCTGACCAGTGAGCTACAGAGCAGAGAAAACAAGTGTATGATGCTGTACAAGCGACTGCAACGCTGGCCAGAGTGCAACGCTTTGGCCCACAAACTGTTACTTAAAAAGTGAGTGGAAGCTTTCGTCTTAACAGTGCACAAGCTGTCTAAGACCAATAACTGATCAGAACATGGATTGTCACTCCAAAGACAGAAATGTACAAAAACAGCTACGCTTGTTTAGTAGAATTAAATTAAATTTATATTGTGTCTGCCAGAAAGCTTAAATTTTCTTTCTTTTTTTTTTTCTTTTTTTAAAACTCTTTCAGATTCGTATTGGATAAAAGAATTTTTTAGAATTCTTTCACTTTAGGAGAGGACACAGAATTAGCTATTTGTAATATTTTTTCACAGTATATCAAGTTGAAATGAGAATTTAAAAAAAATATCACAAATGTATTTGAGCACAGATGTTGCTATAGATGATATAGGTCTAGAACCAGTCTCCTTTTTGTTTCCACTGAAAGGTAAAATCACCTCTGGAGTGGCATCAATCGATGCACATCACATCTGATGGAGTACAGACATCAGCCAACATAAAAAAAAAAATGTGTTTCTTTGCAGTCCTGATGACTGGCAGTTCTACCCGGCTTACTTTGACTCTCTCTTCCACTTGGTGGATCAGTCGTGGAGCCTGCCAGAAGAAGGCGAACAGTGAGTACACAGGTGTTTGATTTTGAATGCATAAAGATTTCCATCTGTGTGAACTCTGCATCTGTTCCCTTATTCTAACACAACCCACTGATGATGGTGAAATAAGGTTGGGCGATATGTAAAAATTTTCCAACCGACAATCGTCAGTCCAATAACTGACGACAGGTGATATATTCGTGCAGGTGCAGACTTTTTGATGGGCGGAGCAATGTAATCATGCACCGACTGATTTGCGCATTTAGAATTTGTAAGTTTTGTTTGGAGGGAACACTTTACTTTCTTTTTTTGTTTGTTTCAGTATTAATATAGCTACTTTTTGGATTATTTATTTATTTGCGTCAAATCGCACAAAAGACTTAACGTTACGTTGGAGTTTTTAAAAAAAAATTTTTATGTTTGCTGAAAGAGACATTTTGATTTTTAACTTTTTGTTTAATTTTGTATTTGTTGTTTGGTCAAGTGTGTAAGACAGACAACCCTGGAACGGTCTGTAAACACTGTTATAGTAGAAAAAAGAAGCCAGTTTCTCTTTGATTCCCTCACCACCATTGTGTTTTTTATTTAAATAAAATGTTTTTGTTTTTTTCTGAAGATAGGCTAATGCCTTTCTTTCTTTCTGTTATGAGTTGGAGTAAATGAATCGCTGTATTTGGGTGCACTCTGAGGAGGGTGCATTTGTTTGCAGCTGGAAGAGGTTGCCGTTAAAACAGCGCTATTATTTTTTCTGTTGACTGCTTCTCTTTGCTTCAACCAACATTATTAGCAAACTTACTCATGGGCAAATAAATAAAAAAAATAAATTGCTCTTGTAAAAACGATCGGCGGAAGGCTCAGCCTATCGTCAATATATTCGTCCAATCGCCCAACCTTACGGTAGAAAGTCCATTCAGTGAGGTATTCCTCCTATTTAACCTTAAAAATCCTTATTACTTCCTGAAACCCATGTGTTAATTATTAAATGAACTATTAATTAAAAAAAATACACACATCCTTCAGCAAGATGAACAAGATGTGGAACACCTTGTGCCTGTGACCTGCGTGCTGTTCTCCAAACTTTACAGAGGAGATTTTATTCAAAATTAGACATTATATAATATTATATATGTCCAATTTATCTCAATCTCATCTTACATCTCATAATATTATCTCTTGTTCACTCTCAAGTTTTTTTCTGTCCATCCCATAGCTGTTCAGAGGGTTCAGTACATCACACTGTGGCTGAGGTGGTGAGGTTTGTGGAGGAGAGGATTAAGGGGGAGGACAGCAAAGAGTCCCGCTCACTCAGAGGGCCTTACTTGGCTCGTCTTGAATTAATGCACAGACTGAGAGAAAGAGGCTGTCCTGAGGAAAGCCTGCTAGGTAAAACACACACACACATATACTGATGAACAAGCATTAATTTATGCATGTCCTGTTGCCTCAGTCTGACAGTCTGTTGGTTGGCCATAAATAGGTGAGCCTTTAGAGTTAATGGTGCAATTCTTCAACAAGTTTGGAGACAAGCCCTGCTGCATCACTGACCTAAAAATATACCTACACCTGCTGTCTCCTGAGCAGCACGTTCAGGTGAGAGAAAGTTAAAGCAGAACTGTGGAACTGCCTCTTGCAGAATGAAAAGCGTGGTCGTGAAACACGTTTCTGTTTTTGAATTTTTTTTTTTAGTTCATTAATCGTCTGAGTGAGGCAGTTCCACTGGGAAACCAGGAAGAGGAAGGATTTGCTTTTCCAGAGGACACCAAAGCGCTGCAGAGGCATTTGTGTGTGTGTCAGCTGAGCCGAGCACTAGGGCTGCATCATTCCCTCGACGTGGATGGCAAACTTCATCTTATCACAGAGCTTAAGGCTCACTATCGTCATGGGCTTAAGTTTGGTGAGAACAACATTTTTATTCACTCTTAGACCCATAAGATTGACATTCATTCAGGATCATCAGATTTTCCACAGCCAAGAGGTGTGAAATCTTGTCATGGAGCCAGACAGATATGTGATGTTGTCAACAGCAAAGTGTGAATGCAACCCTTGTTTGCTGGCACATTTCTTCTGATAACAGCAGCGTCCAGTTGAACATGCCGGTAGTCAATTACTAATGGGGTTTCTTTCTCAGATATTCCAGGAATAAAAAAGTGCTTTCATACATTTTTGTGTGTTCAGTAAAGTTATAAAACTGCAATTATGCATGACATAATAGACAGACTTTGGTAACGTTATGTCATCTATTGGTTTATGGACTTCAAATTTTTAAGTGTCAGCTGTTTTTTTTTTTTTTGTTGTTTTTTTTTGGCAGCTGTCATGTTTTGTTACCCCACAGCCATAAAACTGAGGCGGGCGGGCAATGTGGACATTAAGTTTATGAATGCGATAACTTGAGAATGAAACGAGTTTCAGGAGTTTCAAATTGATACCACAGGTGCATCTGCTAATTATCTGTTTTACTTTTCAATCTTATTCATTTAATTGCTAAAACAAGACATTTTGAGATGTTGGGTTTTTTTTGTTTTTGTTTTTGTTTTTTAAGCCAACCCCAAGTGGCCATTAGAGGGACTGCAGATGGATGCAGCTTCTGGGTCTGAAGAGCAAAGCAAACATGTATTTTTTTCTAATGAGCAACAGGGAGCTCCTCACCTCTGATGTTTGCAATAAGACATCCAAATATATAGACGTATGATTGCAACTATTTTCTGATGACCTTATGGTCCCAATTTGAATAAAAAGAGAAGATAAACACAGGGTATGCTTTGCTATGATTGATAAGCTGTTAGCCAATGAACAGATAGTGTCCCTTGGTTTACGGTTAGCTAATAAGGTGATGGTAAAAATGCTCAGTTTGAGGTTTCAGATAATGAGGCTTCACTAACTGGTAGGTGACATCACAATGGCTTTGTCTGTCTTTCGTATACAGCGTGTAGCACTTGGGTATTGGCTTCAATTTCTTGGCTTTCAATTTCTTTGGTTTCCGGAGGCTGCTGGTTGTGTGTTTGCCTGTAATTGGGATGTGGACAAGGAAAAACTTTGGTATTTGTCTTAAGTTCTGTCTAAAGGCTGTTTACATATTCATGTCACTACTTATTTTTCATTTTCATTTTTATAGACAACCATACTTTTTTTGGTCATATTTAGCATATTTTTTAAGATATAAAGGAGACTTTGTTGGACGTTTGCAGTCAGCATTCTAAGAATTGTAGGGTGATGATGTACTTTACAAAAACTGAATGCTTTTACAGATTTTTTTGTTCTGTTTATTGTGCATGTTTTTGTTTGTTCTGACTTCTTGGTCTCTCTGTTCAACAGGAAAGAATGCTCTAAAGACGGAGCTGCAGTTTTCTGATATGTATTGTCTCATGGCCGCTCATGTATACATTGACTTATGGACAGAGACCGGTGAGTTTTTCTTTTTCACTACAGAACTTCCTGTCTCTCAGTGATGTGATGTGTCTAAATGTGTGTATCTGTGTGCCTGTAGGAGATGAGGACATGATGTGGCAGTGTTTGGGTCTCCTCCAGGAGGGACTATCTCACAGTCCTTCTAATGCCCAGTTCAAGCTGCTGTTACTGCTTCTGTACTGTCGACTGGGAGCATTTGAGCCTGTAGTGGACCTTTACTCAAGCCTGGATGCCAAGCATGTACAGCATGACACCATAGGGTCAGTACAGAACATGTTTCTGTAGTGAAACATGGAAAGAAAGCAGATTTCTCGTCACACAACACTTTGTTGCTGATGGTTGGTCGCTACTTGGCTTTCTAGGCTCTGGTTGCTTAGGTAACCATCTATCTAACATGTCCGCTACCGTGTCATATGTCGGTCAACAGCAAAGCGGGCCCCACCCACTTTACATTGCTGCTTTTGAGGACTTTCTAATTATCACATTCACACTCCAATGGATGAATTAGAAGCAGTCTTGTCCAAGGACACATAGGCATGCACATTGGAGGAGCCAGGGATTGAACCACCAACTGTCCAGTTGGAGTATTAAAAAAACCACAGTGTTAATAATACCAAAGATAATGGTGGCAACAACATTAATAGTCATATTTAGTAGTAATTTTACTGCTATAATTAATGATATAAAGACCCCTCAACAGCAAGAACTGTGACAGCACTAATCATCATCTTTATCACCTCGTCTTCCAGGATTTGAATCATTTACTCCCCTGAATGCTGTCAACTGTCTACTCTAACACATCTACAGTATTCCTTAAGTTAGGAAACTTATTTCAGTTCAATTTTATATAGAATAAATTGAATGAAATGAAAAGCTGGAGCAAAAGAATGTTTGGACTAATTTCGTACTTTGGATGAATTTGAGTCCCTGCCAGCAACATAACCAAAATACCTTATTAATCCCCAAGGAAATTATCTGAGCTTTGAGTTTAAAACTTTAATTAAAAACATCTTTTTAATTTTTCCAGTTTTCTGTTAACGCGGTATGCTGAGTCACTGGGTCAGTTTGCTGCAGCCTCCCAGTCCTGTAATTTCTCCCTCAGGTTTTTCCACTCGAACCAGAAAGATGTAAGTCTATCTGTCTTTGTGATTTAATTGCAGACTTTTACTGGATCTCCTGCTCTTATGTTACCTTCCTCATTTATCTCTCCTTTGCCTCTGTCTTCTTTCCACCAGACCTCAGAGTATATCATCCAGGCATATAAGTATGGAGCGTTTGAGAAAATCCCAGAGTTCATTGCTCTCAGGAACAGGTTAAACCAGTCGCTGCACTTTGCCCAGGTCCGCACTGAGAGGATGCTGCTCGACCTCTTCCTTGAGGCTGATATGTAAGAATATTCACACTTATTTACATCAACTTTTGGATTTCTTTCTATAGTTGATTGTGATGTTGTATTTTTCTGTTTTGCAGTGTCTTGAGTCTGGAAGAGAGTGTGAAGGCCATGTCTTTGTCTGCAGAAGAGGATGACATCCCCTGGGATAGTATGAGGGACAACAGAGACCTAACTGTTTTTACGTGCTGGGATCCTAAAGACAGGTACAGTGCTTTTTTTTGGTTTTGTTTACAGAGACACTGGTACTCAGTCTCCAATCCAACCCTGTGCTACTCTTCTGTTTACAGACAGCTAACGGACGAACACCGACGTCAGTCTCTAGAGGAAGAGTCCATGTGGCTCAGAATACGTTCTCTAACGCTTCGCCTCCTCGCCTCATTGGCTGCGTTGGGACATACACCCTCACAGCAAAACTCTGAGATATCCAATGAGAACGGAGTGGGAGACAAGACCTCAATTCTCAGCAGCCTGCTCTCCCAGCTGAACCAGACTCTACAGACAGCAGCTCAGATGGCAGAAAAACGCATACAGGTACACACAAACAGTCAAGTCTTCTCTGTTATTGTAGCGTCTTTACCTTTCAGTATGAAGTGCCTTGAAGCGACTGTTTTATTTCGGGCCACAGAAATACATTTGAGTTGAAGTCAACCTCACTGACTCCTGTGTCCTATATACAAAGGCTCACTTCAGGGCAATACATGAATGAGAAGGCAAAGAGTGATTATCTTATTTATTTCTTGTTTTTAAACATGAAAGGTGATGGCAAATGCATTCTAACGAATTTAAAGGATTTTTCTTTTAGACACAAAAATGCTAAAAGTCTGAATCTCAACTGTCTATTTCCTAGTCTTAGTCTACCTTCAACACATTTGCCCACAAAATGCATACCTGATCGCATGAAATGAATTATGTATTCTGTTCTCCAGGAAGGAGCCAGTGCATCAGTCCAGAGTTGTGCGATTTGAGTTTTAAAATCGTGACTGTTGGGCAACTAACAGTTTATTTTTAGATTCAAGAATCAAAGAATACAAAGGTACAATATTTCAATAAGAAATCTCCTCCAGCTGGTTAATGAGTGGAAAAAAGGCTGAATTCTTAAGTTTTAAATATGGTGTTAGATCAGACTGTTACATTTGTGTTTGTGGGCCCATTTTATGTGTGTGTGTGTGTGTGTGTGTGTGTGTAAGTAACATGCCTCCATAGAGTTGATTGTGGAGTCAAATTAAAGATGGCAGCCTCGCACGCCCTTTGATACAAATTACATACACACTAAGTTAGACAGCACAGCTAAAAGCCAACGCTGACCCAAACCTGTTAAGCATTGGGTCAGTGTTCAGGAACGGTTAAGAACAGAACACTTAAAGCTGGGCATACACAGTGCGATTTTTTTTTTCAGTCGCGTTATTCCGCTCCTGCTCAAACTGTACGACTGAATCGCAGGGGTTAGAAATTCTAAGGTCATGATGCATGATCTCACACTATACGGCCCGATGCTCTGATGCGACCTGAGTGCTCACACTGTGCGTCCATAACATGAAGTGTTACAAAAGCTTATAACACAAAATCTGTCTGTCGCTCTCTGTCTTTCACTCACACAGACACACACACACACCCCACCACCACCAACAACAACAACTTTTCTAAATTGCTAATGTAAAACATTGACCAGGCAGCTGTAATCGAGCAGCAAATATCTGGCGAGGCATGGTCGGCGGTGCGCACCTGCAAGGCATCCATAATCACGGCTCGCCAGGTTAAAAAGCTGAACTGGGTCCTATCAAGTTGTTGCTGTTGGTGATGTGTGCGGCTGGCAGCGGGAGAGCTGCAGCCGAGTGTACACAGCAACCGTGAGAAAAGTATAAACAGTGTGATGATGCTTAAAAGCATGTTCATGTTGTCGGGTCTGCCGTGGTCATTTACAAATATCCATCCAACCCTTTTTTGACGGTTGTTGCGGTCGTGATAATTTTGTGAGGCCACATCGAAAAGGCTCGGTGAGCTTGCCGAAGTTCTACAACTTGGGCCTCCACACTTGTGTCCAGATCACATGCTACTCCGTCTTTTTTGCTTCCATTTCTGTGTTTGCACATGTGCAGTGTGAGAGGTTGCGTTAAATCGGCTCGTGGCACTGCTTCAACAGTGCGATGCCCTCACGGGGGCGACCAGGATTTCAAACAGGTTTGATTTTCTCCCGAACCATACGATTGCTGATCGGGAGCTGGTCGTGAGGTGTTAATCGTGTGTCGTGCATCGTGTAGTATACATGGGGTAACGAGACGCAAAACTCGGGCCGATCCCCAAAACGGTCGCACGACTGAAAAATCATCTCAAAATGGGCAAAAAATCGCCAGTGTATTCCCAGCTTAAGGGAAACTCTTTGATCAGGAATACACCTTATGATGTCTTAGTTATTGTCATGTATCAATTTTAATGTCCTTCCCAAATGTATTGGATCCATGTTGCACAGGGTAACTGGTAGTGAGCTTAATTTACACCAACCCCAAGTGGTCAGATGAGATTTTGGACCAAATCTCTACGTCATCAGTATTTTCACATGAAGTTTGCTGTACATTTGCACGGACTGGAGTGCTTTGCTGTAATGGTGATGTTGTCATTCCAGTACCCATTCCTGGGACCACCCTCCACCCGTCTGGTCCTAGCTTTGTCCAGTGAAAGCTGTCAGTGTCAGGCTGCAGCCCTGCAGTTGTCTGTCCACCTACATGAGCTGGAGATGGCTGGACTTGGTAAGAAGAGACAACCGTAACATGAAGACTAACAAACTAATTAGATTTAGCTTGATGATTTTCTTCTCACCACTGCTCTTTTTTTACCCTCCTAGATGAGTCATCAGAGCTTCAGACACAGATCTGTAACGGTTTCAAATCTGTAGTAGTTCAGCTTCAAGGTGAGTCACTAGATGGTTTTCTTTATCAAAGATAAACGTTATTGCACATCTGGGATGCTTCATGTTTTCATCCTCTGTCCACAGAAATCTTGAATAAATGCAAAGGAGATTTATTGGAAATGAAAGAAGGCAAATTAAAAACCCAGCCGTCCTTATTAGAAAACCTAGTCTTCTTTGTTGAGGTGAAACATCTCAGCTTCTACACAGAGTTTACAACTTGTTTTCTACCAAATCTCATACTGTCTGTAATATGCACCATGTTATTTTGCTCAGACGGTGTGCATAGTCCTGTGGATGACTAGTTACTGTGCCAAGATCCTTCGGCCACTGAAGACTATTTTACAGAAGAAGAAAAAGAAGAAAAAGGATGCAAACACAGCTCTGGTACAGTTGCCCCTTTCACTCCATTTTTAGGTGCACCATATTCACATATGGACTCATAAATAATACTCTGCTGTCCACCTACTTGCCTGAACACTGTTGTTGTGTCTTTTCTTTTCCAGCCAGCGGTGATGTGTGGCTTCCAGGAGCTGACAGGGAACTTGCAAGACCTGCTGACACAGGCCATGGAGCATATAAAGGGCCAAGAGACTGCCATGACAGCACTTAAATTGGCCACTTTAACCTTGGAAGGATACACACAGGTTAGTGCAGAGATAAAGATGTGTTTGTTTTGTTTTTTTTAAATAGAAGCAGAACCATGGTAGTTTTTTGCATTTAAAAACTGAGGTTTGGTAGCTGAAAAAAATCTCCAGCCTGTCCCAGCTGCCATAGGACGAGAGGCAGGATACTCCCTGGATAGTTTGTCAGTCTGTCACAGGGCTAACACAGAAAATCATTCACACTCACATTCACACCTGTGGGCAATTTAGAAGACCGTGGGAGGAAGCCAGAATACCCGGACAGAACCGACACAGACACAGAAAGGCCCGCCCATATGGTGGATTCAAACCCAAGACCTTCTTGCCTGAAACTACTAATCCTTAGATATTTTCTCTTCAGACTGAATTTTCACCTTAATTCGAAAGACATGACAACAGGGTTTGGATATTACAGATCTTAAATCTTTTCAAGCCTCAAATCCAAAGTTTAACTGTGGCATCTCCCGCCTGGCTATGAGCTTTCACCTCCTCTTTCATATCTTTCAGGAGGAGGCGTCGTTTACGAAAGCTGCTACGGACAAGGTGCAGAGCAGTTACCTGCGCTCCCTACAGGAGGTGGGAGATCTGCTCAAGAAGAGAACAGAAACTATAAAGAACCTCAAGATATGAACGCCATCACGCATGTCCAGAATAACTCGCCCTCGACCATCACCCCTAAATGCCCCGACCACCATCTACCGTCAGCCCACCAGCTATTCTATGAATCCTTCCCTCTTCACTGATGATGAAAGTTCCCGGGCCTCCCATGCTCTCAGTCATTTCTGACCTTGAAATTCTCACTCAGCGTTTGTGAGTTTTTGGATTTCTTTTTCTTTTCTTTTTTCTTTTTCCTTCAACACACACCTCTGGAACATTTGCAACTCTTATAGCACATAAGCTTGTAATTAAATTCATGAATTTATACAGCAGTTCTAAGTAACAATGTGGAAAAGAGACATGTTCCTTTTTTAAAAAATAAATAAATAAATAAAAAAAAATATATATATAGATCAGATTAGTGAATACGCAGTTTTAGAACAACTAATCTAATAAATTATTGTACATAATAAAGAGCAGCAACCACAACTCCATGACAAAATGAGAATATAAGACACAATAAACCACTATCTGTGTGTTGGTCAGTTATGTTTCCTTTTTATTATTGTTCACTTTATTATTTTCTGGTGAGTTCCAAAAAAAGAAAAACACAGTTGAAGGATTGCTTTTCCAGCACATTGGAGAGCAAATGGGCACAATTTCACATTGAACTCATGAACTCTTTGTAACTCTTTGGACACCTGACTGCCTGCAGGAAGCCTTCAGACTGATGTTTCCCCATACACAAATTATTGTCATTGTCATTTTTTAAAAAAATGTTCATTTCTTTGCTTTGTGTGCGTATGAGTGGCTTTGGCACTAAAAGTGGAACCACCTCTGTAGCTGCAGTATTAAAAAGAGCAATGTTGGAATGAGTTACTTAACCAGGGTTGGGTGGGGTTTTTTTTGGGGGGGGGGGGGGGGTTGTTTTTTTTTTGTGT
>VUQG01005834.1:4097-18799 GCA_015106755.1 Etia nguti | reverse complement strand
GCGCCAGCAAAAAAAAAAAAAAAAACCAAAACTGATGATAACTGATAGTCACAGCAAAAATATGGCTGATATAATACTAGCACTAGTGGACTGAGAAGCTGCTGTTTTGTTTGTTGTTTGCCTTTCTTGGGAGTAAAATTAGCCTACTGATACTAATTTTGGAAACAGTTATAAAAAAAATTAGGATAAAATTCGATTAATAATGTTATAAAAGGTTGGTGAAAGATGGTGGATTTTGGATTATTTTTATAAAAATTTTTATTTTTATTTTTCTGTTTAACAGCCAATCTCTCACGTTGTTTAATAAAAGATTAATTAATCAATTAACAAAACGTAGCTATATGAATGTGGGAGTCATATAGGATACTCAAACCCACAAATGATGATGTGGGCAGAAATATGGTTAGGGTTCATGTCTAAAAGAAACCAGATCACAGAGCTGTGATGGTTAAGCAACATATCCCACTTTTGGGTCATGTTCAGCATTCTTAAAATCTACTGAGGGCGAAGTGTTGGACATATGAGTTAAGAATCTTTTCTCCTTTCTTCATCATGTCTTGGCCAAGCAGAAGGTTTGAATTCAGTATTTTAGGTTGATGAGAGATGAGGGGAACTAGCAGTATTTGTGCGTGTGTGAGGGAGTGTGTGTATGGGTGGGTGGATGCGGGGGGGTCTTTTAAATTCAATGCAAACCTTTCTAAATCAATACCTTTTAAACCAACCTTCCAGTGATTTTTCCACCCTGTAAGTTATCTGA
Organism: Etia nguti; assembly: GCA_015106755.1. Taxonomy (NCBI): domain Eukaryota; kingdom Metazoa; phylum Chordata; class Actinopteri; order Cichliformes; family Cichlidae; genus Etia; species Etia nguti. The sequence goes on along the minus strand of VUQG01005834.1, from coordinate 18,042 downwards.
AGGTTGCCCTGCAGATGAGTTCTTATTTTCCACTCTCTCCCTGTGGCAAATTTTATGAATGCCTCATTCTATCATTACTCTGGAACAAAGACTTATTCTTGAGATGCTTTTTTTCTTTCATCTCTGGCAAACTGAAGTAACATCAGACTTTCTTGGATTAACTGTTGAATGCTTCTTGTTGACGTCACTCACCTTGAATCCATTCCCTCATCTGTCTGGATCGGACCGGCAGCGGCTGCTTTCCTGCTCATGACGCCGTCTTTATGGGGCAGCTGGCAACGTTTACTGCAGTGTGAGAGAGTGACGAGGAGTTGGGGGCCAGTAGTTGAGGACTGAGCTGCAACCTTAAGGTAAAACTCCGACGGAAATTCTCAGATTGTTTGGTAATGTTTGAAGAACTGTTAAAAAGCTAAAACAAACACCAGCAAAAAAAAAAAAAATGTATTTCACTTTGTTTATTCCACAATGAACCAGATGCAAATGCTTGAAAGTGGTCAGAAAAACAGCACTATTCTAACTGGAACAAATCATCTATAAGACACAACCACACACACAAACACTGTTTTTTTACATGCAGGCATTGCTTTCAATATGCCACTTTCTTTCGTTTTTGTCTCCTAATGGGTAGCTCAGAGTATGCAATTTTTACATTTCCCCTATAATGACTTTAAAGGTGCACTGTGGAGGAATTCTGGCCCCCTATTCTTTTCAGGGCTGTTTTAACTGAAACACATTGCAGGGTTTTTGAACTGACAGTCGATCCTTCTCTTTCAGGGTGTTCTGGCAGGGAGCAGAATTCATGGTTACATCAATTACAAAGCAGCCCTTGCATGCTAAAATCACCATGTCTGACTCTTGGTATGATGATCTTTTTATGAAACGCTGTGTTAGCTTCACATCAGATCTAACAGGATGCAAATCTTTCAAAAAACAAAAAGAACAACTTTAAGAATATGTAAGCAAATTTATTGTGGATCCATAACGGTACTGTAGCGCCATCTACTGACCTGACAAGGGATTACTTCATTACAGTGTGTGCATGGGTTTGTGTGTTTAAAGACACAAGCCACATTATGCTTTGACTAATTTAATCACAGAGGAAAAACATGGGGAGAAAATGCAAAATCATTCTTGACTGTTCAGTTAAACGAAAAGAAATCCACACATCTAAAATGATGTATGTAATGATAATGTAAGGCAACTAAAGTTCCCCTGTCTTGATTCAATTACTCCACAGTGATGACGACATCGTTAGGGTCCTTCTTGTTCTATTGCTCTTTTCTAAGAAAGAATAATGTGCCAACAGAGTATCACACAATATTTTCAGACCTTGCTTATCACCTCCTCCTGGTTTCGTAGGGGTTCCACAATAAAAGCTACCCTGAGGTTTGTCAGCAGAAGCTAATGTCTGAAATACATTAACAGTAAATACATCTATGTGATGCTGATATATATTTAAGCTAAAATTTAAAGCATTATCTTAGAATCCTGTAAATCCCTTGTCTGTGTGAAGGTAATTTTTATTCAGTGTAAGATCACTACGTAAAAGGGTAATCATGAAAATACAGTGAATGACTGCTGAAGGACTATGACAATAAAGACAGGGTTTAGTTCCATGAAAATACAAGGGATGCTAACTTTGTTACTTTAGTCTAACTCTGAAAAATAATACAGTGGAATTTAAAACTTTAACTGAGACTAATCAACTAATTAAAGAAATGATGGTTTCCATGAAGTAAGCATGAAGTTCACAGTTACTTTAGCAGCACTGCATGTGTTGGGTTTTACTGCTCTAAAACTAAAACTCTTCCTATGGGGAAGTACTTGGAACAGTGTTGAAGCTGGCGGTCGGGGTGGTGTCTCTGTCCACCACCATCAACCTCATACTGTGTCGTACAAGAGTCAGACTGAGTTAAGTGCTGTGGGAGTGTTGCCGTGGTAACAGTTCTGTGGAGTGTTTGTGAGTGTTTCAAGCTCCCACGGGATTCAGGGGGCGGGCAAGTAAGAAACTCTGTGTGTGTGTGTGTGAACATGTGTGTTTGTGTGGTTATGTATGTGTGTGTGTAAATCAGTGCTGGCTCGAAATGCCTGGGTGACCTAATGCACATCTGTGTTGTTGGAATGATAGACAGAGAGCGTTTAAAAGTGAAAACTTCGACTTATTGTTGCTCCTCTGTGCAGAGGCACAGAACAGCAACTTTTATCGAGGCATAAAAAACAAATTTAGGACAAAACATCAAGCAAACAAACAGCATGTGTGTTATCGGGCCCCGGTGCTCTGACACTGGGGATGTGACTTAGGTTATTGTGCCCCCTCCAGCAGCTGCTCGTGTTCAGAGCTGCCATATCTTATTAATAACCTGCAGAACAGTAACCAGATCCAACACACTCATTAGTTCTTTAGCCTCATTCTCAAGCTGTTCTACAGAGTTTCTCAATGCCAGAAAGAGCTTTATCTCTGAGCTGAAGTTTTACTCATTTCATCCCACTTATCTAGTGTGTTTATTATTCTTATCCAGCTCTTTCCTATTATCATACTATTCATTTTACTTTCAGAAATGTAATTAAACAGCACCAAGTCCCATTATAGGAAAAAGTAGTTCAGTATTCTTACAAACACCTTTATCCTTCCAGGCCTTTCATTGCTTTTAAATTTGTTTTGAAATGGTAGTCCACAAACCATTTGTTTTTTTTACACACAGCAGGTCTATCAGTCTCACAGCCCAAAACCACCCAACCAAAGGGTCCAGGTCAGGGACACAATTTTTCACTCTGTTTTGTATCAGGAAGCATTGCACTGCAAGTTGGTAAAAATAGAATGTGTCATGAAAATTGTTGTCAAAGCTTTTTCAAATCACATGTCTGAATCTTTCTAGGGTGTACCCTGCCTCTCGCTCTCTGTAGCTGGAATAGGTTCCATCTGCCCCGAGACCCTGAAACATATAAGAAGAAGAGGATGGATGGATGGATGGATGGATGGATGCATTATCATGAGTCAGTTTCATGATCTACAGACTTCCACTACAGCAAACGTGGTGGTAGAATTATAATGTCCACTGAAAACATACATTTGTTAAAAATTGTTTTGTGAAAAACCACATTAGTTATTTCAAATTTGACTGGTGATTCAGATTGCCTTATTCATATGCTTCAAATTTAAGCAATTGATAGACCAATCTCTAAACTTTCTTTAATTCAAAAATATTTTGAAAGAGTAGCTGTAAAACAGCTGGCTGTCTGCAGAGGAATGGTTTCTTTGCAGAATTTCAGTCAGGATTCAAAATTCATTACAGAAACAGCACTTGTGATTGTTACTAATGACCTACTAATGTCCGCTGACAGTGAACTCATCTCTATGATTATCCTCCTAGACCAGCGTTTGATACTGTCGGCCACAATATCTCACTACAGAGATTAGAACACATTGTATGTATTATTTGTATTGGACTGTAGTGCTTTGAATCATTTCTATCTAATGGGGTCCAATTTGTTCATGTAAATGGGGATTCTTATTCATACACTAACGGTGATTATGGAGTTCCACGTGGATTTGTGCTAGGTCCAATTCTATTTATATTATGCATCTTCCCCTAGGCAGTATCACTCAGTGGCATATACTATAGTATACATTTTCATTGCTCTCCAAATGATACGCAGCTGTATCTATCCATGAAGCCAGATGCAGAAATGTCTTGATTACATAAAGTACTGGATGATCTCCAATTTCCTGCTTGTGAATTCAAATAAAACTGAGGTTCTTGTACCCAAAAATCTTAGAAACATGGTGTCTAATCAAATACTTATCCTGGTTATCTTGACCCGCAGTAACACTGTGAGGAACAGAGTTATTTTTGACCAGGACATGTTCTTCAGTGCCCATATTAAACAAACAAACATAAATATCAGTAAAATTGTCCCATCTCAGAGTGATACTGAAAAACTAGTTCATACATTTCTTACTTCTATGCTTGACTACTGTAATTTATTATTTTCAGGTTGTTCTAAAGTTCACTGAAAAGCCTTCAGCTGGAACAAGAGTACTGACAGGGTCTAGAAACAGAGAGCATAGTTCGCACATACTGGTTTCTCTCATTGGCCCCCTGTTAAATCTAAATTGGATTTAAAATCCTTCCCATCACATACAAGCTCATGAATAATCAAGTTTCTTCCTGATAAAGGGGACATTTTCTCTGTATTATTGTATGAACTATCTATACTATAAAGTGCCTTGTTGTTGTGATTTGGAACTAAACTGAACTGAATAGAAAATCACTGTCCAGATAAATCCTTGGCTGTCGAGTGGTAAGGGTTGCTTTGAGAGGACTCAGCGAAAGCCAAGCAGTGACGTTGTTGTTTTTCTTTGATTTACAACAGCTGGTTTTGTAATGGCCCTCCTAATCATCCATTAAACATGAACATTTTCAGTATGCACTGATGCTTCTTTATGTTACAAGTCAGGGAAGGTTTTTGTTTTGCTTTTGTATTTGTTTTTTTCTTTTTTGAGGCTTTGACTTTTGAACTAAGATTACTTTGACAGCCCTACCCTCCTGTCTATGCTTTCTGCCAATGAGAGATTAGACATGACAGCCATTGGTGCCAGTGGAGCAAAAACATCATTATAGTCCCCAATGAATTCTTAACCCACATATATTTTTTTATATACTGCATTTGAACTGAGAACTAAAAATATAATTTATAAATAAAACAACAATTCATTCTTATCAAATTCAAAATATACAAAACCTTCAAACTGACAGGTTCTGAGCTCTGACTGAGCTGCTCTCACTGGTGTTAAGCAGTTCCAGGCAGGACTGTAAGCACTAAAGATCACAGTGACATTTCCAGTTGTTTTCGCTGTGCTACATGGAAGAGAACAGAAAAGTGACAGCTCATCAGTTACCAAAAGTCAACATGACCTTTAACTTTTAGGGCACATGCTGAAGGAATCTGTTAAAAAGTTTGATACCAGTGCTTTTTAGTCTGTTTCACTTGCAGTGGCTGACATAAACCACTTAGCAGCCCAGGCTCTGTGGATTTTGATTAAGAGATATTGACTGGTAACGACTGTGTGGATATTCTCAGGTAATATGAAGAAAATGTAGTTTTTCATTTGAAAACAACACAGGAAGTATAAATTTGTGCATTAGTAACAGTTTGAAGTGTTACTAAATGAATATAAGTAATAATAATAATAATGAGTATTTAAAAAACACGGTTACATGCATATAATATTGTCACCAATTCAGTGTTGTGATATCATCTCACTTTCCCCCTTGGGAAAGTCACATGACACTTTTTAGGGCAAGAGGAGGTGGAGGGGGTTAAAGTGCCTCAATGAAAACCACATGGGGGGAGGAGAGACCTGAGACCAGAAAGAGAGAGGGAGAGAGAGAGAGAGACGGAGGGAGGGAGAGGGTGAGAGAGAAAGAGAGAGAGGCCCACTTGAGCTAGAAAGATAGAAGAAAAAACAGCTGTAGAGGAGGTCTAAGAGTACACCAAACTCAGAACCAGGACTGAATCCAGGACCACGGACCAGGAGCAGCCCAGTTCACCATGTCAGAGTCCATCAGAAGAAGAAGCTCCAGCAGGCAGCTTCTGCAGAACCTCATCAGGTCAGTGGGAAATGTTTTCTGGTCACAGATTCTTCACCTGCACGATAAAATGAGTATATATATAATATAATGACACATCATCCAAAACAGTGGAAGAGTGGAAATGCATACTTGAATGCTAGCAATAAACTAAAGATAAGTGCATATTTAGCAGATACTATAGCCTTTCTTTTGTACTCAGGCATATTTATTTGGGAGTAAGAGACACATTGCAAATGGCAAGTTTAAAAACCTATGAGTACAGCGAAAATTTCGATCAGCCATACTTTGAAAGCAAGATACATTTTGAATGTGCAATATTTGTAATACATATGACATATGATCATATGACTATATTGTTTGTAACCAAGCGACATCTGTATTGACTGTAATGGTGCAATACAAATTGAAAAACAGTAAAAATGAAGAGATGGACTAATTACAGCAGAAAAGCAACATGGCTTTTGTATGTGTTTCAATTTTAATTTAGTCCCCAAAAAAAGTTCATCTTGTAGCCAGATTACACATTAAAAACACAGGCAAGTGTACAACTGACTGTATGCATAATGTACATAGATGAAAGTGCAAAAAGTGCTATAAATTAAGGGAGTAATAGGCTGAGGCAGGTGTTATTAAACGTGCACCAAAAGGACATCTTTCACAAATCTTCATTAACCCTAGTGTTGGGGAAATTTGATGGGTTTTGTGTAGTTTTAAATAGAGGAAAAAAACAGTGAGCAATATTTGTAGCTCTTTTTTGTGTGTTTAAGTATCATGAGCATTGTAATTTATTCAAATTATTAGCAGGCTTTTAAAACTAAAAGCTGTCCCTTCTACTTTATCCTTAATATGCAATTGTTTGCATGCAGGTCTTGCTCTCAGATTGCATGTGTAACAACCACCAGTCAGAGGATAGAGCAGTACCATCTATATTGCTTAAAAGGCTAAATTTGGGGCAAACACAAAACATTAAGTCTTTTGTGATATCCGCAAATAAATTGTTATACTTTTGAATAACATTTTCTTCTTCTTCCCACTCGATTTTGGCAGCTTGGTGAAGAGTCTGTTAAAATCTGAATAAATCAAACTAAAACACTGAAAATGAGGATGACAACTAAATATGTTGGAAATGAAGGCAACATGTGGTTAGAATTATGTCCTTGAAGACGGTGATGTGGGCTTTTGAAAATCAAGACATTTCATCCTCATGACTTCAGCATTACAATGGGGTACTTGGCAAATAACATGAAGCTGTGACTGTTTTTTCAAATGATGTGAGTGAAAAGCTTATAACAAAGCAGTCCAGTATCGCTGTTTTGTACTTACATGTCACCCCACCCCCGTTTATGTTTATTGCAACCAGTTTGCACCATCGGTTATCTGAATCGTATTACATGTCCTACTGAAATTGTGTACACTTCTAAACAAGAAACGTGGGAACGGAGAAATTAAAATGTATAGTTTAGTAGTTTTAGTGTTAAACAAAATAAGACAAAAAATAAGTATTTTTCTAAAGAAAATGTAAAGATGTGTCTTCTGCTGATTAGCTGTTAATCATTGTTTTGCAGCATGACATGACAAGTTACCGAGTATATTAAACAGAAGTTTGCAAAATGAGTTCTAAACAGTTTCAAAAAGGCAAAGTAACTGTTTTCCTAAATGACATCAAGACAACCGTTTTCGCTTTCTGCAGCTCCTCCGTTAAAATAATGGAGGTAATTGCTCAATTTAGGTTACTTTTATCATCACAATCATTTTCAATTCAACCAGCCATTTGTTGTTTTCTGTTCTCTATTTGCCTAATTTGGCCACTTACAGCAGTCTACTCTAATTTTTCACCTCTAATAGGCACAGGACCCTGATTCAGTGATACAGTCATTGTCTCTGCATTTCTTGTTTCCTCCATGAGTGTTGGAACATTGCTATGTGACTACACTCAAAATGACACTAGGCTGAGTTCAATGGCTTCCTTTATAGCTGCAACTTCCTTAATGTCTATGACATCATCTGGCTGACTCCTGAACCCCCTCCTGCTCTACTACACACACACACACTTATACGCACACACACAAAGAAAATCCCGTTCTACAGGCCTCCATTGCCTCATTGTGTAAATGGTGGAAAAAATGATGCTAATCAGACAGACATCCTCTGTAATTTTATGGTTATTAGCATTGTGTTAAATCCCCCAGCAGACCCCAAGGATACTGTGTAGTTCAGACCACTCTGCAGAGACAATACAATACATGTCTGAGCATGTGAAGAAAATGCAACAATGCAAAACTGTGCTTTTTGACAGATCACACAAACAGTTTGACACTGCCAGACTGATTTGTTATTGCATCTAAAAGCAGTCGTGTAGTATGCAACAAGTCAGCAGACAAGCCAGCTGTTGGTCAGTTCTTTGTCCACTGTTTTGTGTGCATAGATTAAGTGCTGCTGATGTTCTACCACACGTTGCATGGGTTGTTTACTTTGATTGGCTTCTCAACATTTTATTGCCCCTAAATCTGATTAAGATGTTCCATTGCTCAGTTTCTGTGTTGCTGCCGAACGTCTTGGAAAATTTAAAATGCATGGCCTATTTATTGTCCCACTGGTGGTAGTTAACTGGAGCAACAAGGCCTTCAGTTGCAATGCCATGCCCACAGTTTTGACTTCTGTCTACCCTTCCTGCATGACAGTCCCCTGCCGTCTCTCGCCACATTTCATGTCTCCCTTTCTATTTGGGACTGCTGTGGCTTAAGTGATAGTGTCGATCATCCACCAGTCGAAACATTGGTGAATCCATCTCCGACTCCTCCAGTGCCATAGTATCCTTGGGCAAGGTACTGAACTCATTGTTCAATACCTTACCCAACAACAGCTGCCCCAGTGGACCATGACTATATGTGTGTGTGAATGTTATAAAGCACTGTATGAATGTGTGTGATTGGTGAATAAGATTTCTAGTAAGAAAATACTTTGAGTGCTCAAATGAGTACAAAGGCATGACATTTGTTATTTTACTCTGTATTAACTTTTGACAGAAACCATAAAGTTCACCTTACCTTAACCATGATGTGTGATGTGACTCTATAAACCTCACCACACAAATATGCAGTTTATGCAGCCACAATCCTCCCTAATCAACTTCCAGAGAGGTACATAATTGTTATTTACTCAAAGGATGTAAATACTTGAGGACATGGTGTCAGTGTGATGTCATCTAATTTTAGATCACATCACAAACCATAAAATTAAAGAGTATGTGAGAATACTATGTTTACAGTTTGGCACCTTGCTATATGTAAAATTTAAATTATTTCAAGTATTAATTTCAAAATTTTACAGGAATTAAAAAGACTGCATTTGCCTTCATGAAGAAATATTATTCAGCAAATATGATCAACTAACTATACCACTTCCTAAACATAGCTTTTAGATAAGCAAACAGAGCGTGTTTTAGCAAGCAGGTAGGCTCTCCTTGAGGCCCTTTAGAAAAAAATAACAAATTATGCCAAACAGACAACAGGCTATCATTCTCCAAAAGGCTCCAAAACATCGACATAGCCATCCCAAAAAGTTGATTCTGTTCATCTGGTTGTAGCGTTTTCAGTGTGAGAAACATTACATCACTTCATTTCGTGACTTCTGGAAAAGAGTTCTGGACTCCTACATTTTTAATCTGTTCAGGTTAGCAGTTCAGCTGCCATTTTTGTTTTTGGAGCCAGAAGTTAAAGTAACATATGTGGATGAGAGGTTAGCATGCTCAGTTATTAGAAAAGGTCTAGCTTGCTTGTTACCATCGTGTATTCAAAAACTGCATAGGTGCTAATTAGTTATAAACAACATCCAATGAAAATACTTTCGTTTCTGAGTGCACTGTACCTCACAATAGGTCATATTATTTGTCAGATAATTTAATTCAAAATGCTCCAAAAGGCACCAACAGAACAAACATCAGTGAGAGATCCAGCTTAGTGATTCTAGTTAGTGGAAGTAAAGTACAGCGGACAGCTAGCAGCTAGCAGCAACAGCTCCCTATCTGGATACAATTGTCAATCAGTTAACTATTATCCTAACTCTAGCATTCAGATGGATGAGCTGTATGGAAAAAAGTTGCCTGCCATGCAGTTATTAAGAGGAAATATATCTATAGAAACCCAAACCATTGTCATACGAGGCTGTAAATATGCTTTTTAGTGCTATTAAGTTCAGCATCTTTGTATAGGCGTCTATACATGACTCGCTTTTTCAAATCAGCCTCAAGTGGTCATTAAAGCGACTGGAACTTTTGGTGTTTCTGCCTTAGTTAAATTTTAACCCCTGAAATGACTGTTTGGATCTGCTATACTTTGTTTTTTTATCTTTTTTAATTCACTCATGTTCTTTCATAGTCCATAAAGAAAATAACATAAGAACTTCACTATAATTTAAAGGATATCAGTCCAAAACGTGCAGTTTGGGGAAATAGTTTCTTTCGCATTTGAACTGTAAAATATTGCTTCTTCCCCTTGTTACATTTCATGCAGTAGTGATGAGGTCCAGACAATCAAACCTGATCCCCAATTGACCCATCACCACCCACTCTCTCTCTCCCCATAATATGGCCTGACTGCGAAGCCAAAACGGCCCTGTCACACATCAAATCAGTTTACAGCAAACTTAAGACTGACTTGGCAATATGACTCCTACTACGTCTCTAGTGAGTATAATCTTATGTAGGTCACTTTCCCACATAACAACCACAGCATGTTTGACTCAGAACTTATGGTCAGCCTTCTCACCAAAAGTCTTAAGCAATGATATTTTCTTCAGTTGCTCATTAAAAACTTTCACAAAGATTTTATCCACATGCTAGATGAGCTGATTCATATTTAAGCCTTTTGCATTGCACTGACCAAGAGTTGGCCGACAAAGGCAAATGTTCTGCATGTTTTATGTATTCCTTCAATTAGAACCAACAAGATCACACTTTTGCCTTTCTTTGTTCTGCTGTGCTTGTATGGTTTTATGAAAAGTCAGCAAAAATTTATTTCAAAATGAGACACTAAAAATAATGACTGCTATCATGAGCCAGTAGTGATTATATTTGGACAAGAGTTAGGAATGATAAGTTAGCAGCTAATGCTAGCTTTAATACCAAGCTAAATCCATAAACTCGATCATATCCTTTAAAAAAAAATCTCACAAACAAACCAAACCCATTATTTGCACCAGGATGTAAATGTGATATTTAATGTTATATTTTAAGCAGTAAATTGACTACCTGACTATTAATCTTACACCCATCATCTGTTTTGATGTCCTTTTTCCTTGGTGCAGTTTTCTAGCAATGCATACGGTTTAAACAGATTGATCACAGACTAACAATTTCCAAAACAAGTTAGTGTGGAATAAATTCCAAATGTTTGACAAGGTTTGTATCTCTTCACAAAACCACATCCCCTCCAAATGGGATTTTGGAGGGGGGTGTTTTTCCAAACAATGCAACTCTCCTGTAGTGTTTCTCTCTCTGGTTGCTTTGTTGATAATTTGATGTGATATATAGGTGATATGTATCATTCATCAAGCTTTAATAATCATGTAATGATGTGTATACTATACTACAACACTGACATTAGCGTTACCATCCCATTCCAGAGAAAGAAATCAAAGCTGAATAGTTGAATGTTTACACACAGTGTTAAAACTTAATCATTTGTTGGCCTAATTTAAAAAAAAAAACAAAAAAATGCTTCCAGTGTGTTTATTTGAAGCCCAAAGTCTCACTGTTGCATGCCAGAATTAAAGTATATGCAGCAATGTTGTTATGTTTCCAAACAGAAGCAATTAAAGTGATGAATTCACTGCCGTTGTGGCTGTTAAAGCTGTATCCAAATTGTAATGAGCTGACATTTTCCATCAAAACAATGACATCACACTCCAAAGACCCTTTCTGTACACAATAGAAAGTCCAGACATTTAGGTGATGTCAAACTCCCAGCCAATCAGATGAATAAATATTTCCGAGGTTTTGCTCATTCCAATTTCCAGACAAGACTTTATCCAGACCTTGAGTAGTATGACAAGATGGAGCATTAAGGTCTGTCTCTGTCCTTTGTCCTGCTTCTCCTCTATATCTTGACCTCCTCCTCCACCTCCTCACTCTCCTTCTCTCTGTTTTTCTCTCGAGATTGAAATTAAGTGAAAAAGTGCAGCAGCTGGCTCAAACTCCGCCAGATGTTCTTGGACAATAAAAGGATTTATTGTTATCAGGTCACACCCACTGGAAGCTAAAACCAATTGGGCAAATGAACTAATGAGCTTTCGATGGGAAAGGACTTTTTCTTTCCAGTGAATTTTAAATTATGTGTGAAAAACTCATCATGCATAGACTTTTCCATAGATTCATTTCAACATTGTACCAGATAAATAGCAAATGTGCATAGCGTAGATCTGGGTGCCAGCGTGGCTGCTCAAACTGCAAATACGGTTTAAGTCAGTTTAGTTTTTCATTTCTTACAACTTTCAATCCTCACTATATCAGCCTGCATTTGGGCCTCTTAGACTGAGTTAAAGGAAATTTTAGTTCAGTGATGTCTTTGTAGCACCCTGTGTACAAATCAAGCTCCCAAAAGATTTTTTTTCCCCAAGTTCTAAGAGCATCCACAGAGCTCCGACCTCATTTCAATCCAACAGCTTTGGGATGACCTGGAGCAATGCAGACATTATTGCTCAACATCAGCGCTCTCGTGGAAAGACTGAACCAAAACACTGGAAGCTTTCAGAGCAGCATATTTCCTGGCAGAGTAACCTCCTAAACAATCACATGTGGTTCTAATATTTACAGTAGGTGTCCACAAACTCAGAACAATGTAGCAAATCTGGAAGGTCACGGAGCTTTGGGCAGCTTTATGGGCACGCACTGAGGGGAAGCCAACTTTACCATCTCTTCAACAGCGTAAAAGTCCACCAACACTAATTACATGAAAACTATGAGAAGAATTTTACAACTACTTATGCTTTTTTTTTTCAAAGACACTTTTTGGAAAGTATGAATAAATTAATGAAGAATTCATTTCCATTTAGATTTAATATATTCATCCATCCATGTCCTTCTGCTTATCCAGTCCCAGCTGGATAAGCTAGATATAGCTCTTTAACAGATCTTTTTTAAAATGTATAACATTACATTTTCAGTATACACTGTGTGTGCTGAAAGTGTCTTGATGTTTGTGCGGACTGCAGGGTGACAGCACAGCGGAGCCAGGAGGACGCTGAAGAGATTGAGCGGGAGAGAAGGAGGAGAGCCAGAGAAAAGCAGAGAGGAGAGGGGAGCCCCTCCTGGCTCGAGCCCACCCAACAGACCCACCACACACAAAACACAGAGTAAGTAATGTTGTACCACACGTTGTTCGTCAGGCCTTCCAGCTTCTTCTACGACTTTTCAGCTTTTGCTAGGTAAATATCAACAAGTCTGTCTAGAAACATAAAATATAAAAGTATGTAATATATTTTTTTAAAAACTTGTTGTGATTAGGTCCAAGCAACACATGTAATGTTGAGTTATTTGTACAAGTTTCTGTTTACCTGTTTTCATGAACAGTTTTACTTGTGCATATAGTTTTGAAATGAAGAATGCATAAAGCATAACTTCTCTCATCACATAGCAAATAATCTATTATCTTAGGCTTAACTCGAGTTTTTTATAATCTTCCACCCAAAAGAATGTAACAGAACTATAAAAGGATATGTATCCATCCATCCATCCACTGATGAACAGGTCACCAACCTCACAAGGCTAACACAGGCACAGGAAGAACATGCAAACCACACAGAAAAGCCCCAATTGACCAGAAAGTTCAAACCAGAACGTTATGGTAAAGTAAACAATGAAACATTGAATAATTTTTTTTTTCACTTTCAGCTGTATGATATAATAAAGATTTTAAAAATATAATGTTTTTATTGCTAAGAGAAGATGTACTTTTATTAAACGCAAGTACAACTTGTACTGCGAATGTTTCACAGTAATAAATACATCATTGAAAACAACAAGAATTCACATCACAAACTTTGCAAAATGTCCAAGTTAAAGACTCTTCGAATGAGTTGCATGCATGTTTAGTCTTTTATAAACAGTAGTTTATAAAACTTAGGAATGTTAAATGAAGTAAGGCTAGGATTAGTACGCCAATAAGACAACCAAGAAGAATATTTCATTTGCTTGTATTGCTTTCTAGCAAGACTTCTCAGCTGATACCATCTGTTCCAACAAGGCTTGGTTTCTCCCATATGGAAAAGATATATATAAATCTTATAAAGTTTGTATCTGTCTTGTGTTAAACTTGTATGAAAAGCATACAAGAGTGAAAACAGATATAAGATCC
>VUQG01005830.1:19136-33799 GCA_015106755.1 Etia nguti | reverse complement strand
TATGTAGCTAGCCACCTCGTAGCACATCATACCAGCTATTCCAACTTCAGTAACCCTACAAATGTCACTGCTGTTTAGTTTTCTGTCTTTATTTATGTTGGAAGTGATAGCAGAGCTGTACGTTTTAATTTTTTCAGAAATCTCTCAGTCAGAACATGGTATATCATGTTTAGGTGGAAACTAGCGAGCTAACTTCCTGCTAACTTCTAACTCCTGACTACGGTAGCCGTAATGCTCCAACAATCCATCAAGCGGTGCGGCTTCGTAGCTTACCAAAGTCATACTAAAACATTTTTTGAAAGATTTTTTAGCACTGTCTACCACAGAAAATCGGTTAGAGGTCAGTAAGCACAACCAGAATTCATACATAAGGCACACCGGATTTTAAGGGATTTTAAGTGCGCCTTATAGTCAGAAAAATACGGTACTTTTATTTTGAAAGTTCAGTCACTGCTAAGGTCCCATTATAACGTCTGTGACAAAAAAGCACTGTATGACAAATTATTAACATCAACAGCATAAACAACTTCAGATTCGCCGTTGTAGCAGTTGCTGCAGCTGCTGCAGCCTAATTAAAGAGCATGTGTAGGATTGTGTTGGTTTCACTGCCATTTTTATCATACATTAGCACAGAAGCTCAGAGATTCACAGTTTACAGAGGGAAACATTGCAACAGTCTGAAAAGATGAGACCTTGTGGAAAAAAAACATGTTCTTTGGGTCTTGTTTTGACTTCTTCTCCTCTTATATGAGTGCTGATGTGGAAGTTTTGTCTGAATGGGGACACCTGTTGTTCAGGAGAATACTGCAGCTGGTATCTGCACTGTAACAGGGGGCATAAATGGGAGTGGCTGTGTGATAATGTTACCAACAGTGCACGACGCGGCCAATGTGGCGAGTATGCTGGGGCCAAAGCCATGTGGTAGGGCCAACCTGGCTCCCTGGCAGAGTTGGTGTTGTGGCTGTCCTTGACACCATTCAGCTGTCCACCAGAAAGTTCCTGGCCCAGGAGTCTTAGACTGCCACTGAAAGCAGTAATCCTTGCTGTTTTTTTGAGATCTGCTATAAGCCGCAGATCTAAATAATATCTCCATGGAGCGAGGCAAACATTCAGGACCACCTAAAAGTAATGCTGTCATGTTCAACACCACCACCTAATGTGACCTGAAAAAAGACAGAATTATCACAAAACCTGGGAGTTTTTGACAGTGTCGAATTTGCGGCAGATCTGTGGTATTGTATTTGATTTCAGTGGTGTACTTAATGAAGCTGAACATGAGAGTGATCAGATTTGTGGGATTGTATTACACAAACTGGTTAACAACTTACCATGAAAACCACACCACACTGCCATCTGCTCTGCTGTGTTGTTACATGTGCTGTGCTGAGAGGCGACTCTGTAAGAGAATCTGTGTGATGACGCCATGTCTAGACTCTTCCAAGCATCTTATTCAGCAATTTCCAACACAACAAAGAAAGGCTTTTATATCAGCACATACGTTATCCAGTATCTATATTAGATCAACATCCACCGGCTGATCTGTTTGTCCGGCGCTTAATAGACGACCAGCACGTCATTGCTAAATGGTGCTCTTAATGTTGGATGATGGTACAGTGGTTAGCACTTTGGCTTCACAACAAGAAGGTTCCTGAATCAGGGTGAGGTGGAGTTTGCGTGTTCTCCCTGTGTCTGCGTGCATTTCCTCAGAGTTCTCTGGCTTTTACCCACAATCCAAAGACATAAGTTAGGTTGATGATTGCATGGGTAAATGTGGCAAATGCTTGGAGTGTTAAGACTGGAGAAGTGTCAAATAAATGCCAGTCCCTTTGCACACGCTGTTTGAATTTAACGACACCTTTAAAAACAAAAGTGTAGCTACATTTCATTTGCTTTTAACTGTGTGTTTTACTTAAGAATATGGGTAGTTCAATAAAAAGAAAGAAGCTTCCAGAAAATGACTGCTTTACCACAAGTTGTTGCTGCTGCTGTTGTTGTTGCAGGCTGTGCACAGCAGGGGGCAGCACAGCATCTCTTTCACACTGTCCCGTAACCAGACCGTGGTGGTGGAGTACTGCCATGACAACAACACAGACATGTTCCAGGTAACACAACAAGCAAACAAGGTCAACTCTTTTTTTTTTTTTTTCTTTTATTGAGTGATGAGAGGATTCACAGCAAAATGTACTCCTGGAACTGCGCTCATGTGCAAGTTTCTCCCAAAATATACTGTTATGTAATCTCATCAAAGTTATTTCTACAGGAGGTAGATTATTTTGGTTCAGAACTGTGACCATTAAGTATTAAAAATAAAGAGTTTTACGTCATAGCTCCAAGAAAGTCTATTTTTATGCACATGCTTCTGCTCTTCTATTGCTCTTACAGATTTTTTTTTAAACATAAAAAATGAACCATCTTGCCCAGATAGCTCAAAGCCGTAAAAATATGAACACTGATGCTTTAAAAGAAATACCTCTGCTTACCAATAACATTTTAATGAGACATTTGTTTCAGTTAAAAGTATTTTTCTGTGCTGTCCCCTGCAGATTGGACGCTCCACAGAGAGTCCTATTGACTTTGTGGTTACAGACACCTCTGGAGGAGGAAAGGAAGGCGAAGATCCTTCCATTGCTCCCAGCACCATCTCCCGTTTTGCTTGCAGAATAGTGTGCGAGCGCAACCCGCCTTACACTGCACGCATCTATGCTGCAGGCTTTGACTCCTCCAAAAATATCTTCCTAGGGGTGAGTAGACTCATACTTCAGCAACAGGTTTCTAATAACTAATAACAGAATATTTTTAAGTAATTGAAAAATCTGAGTCCCAGTTTCTTCTCTACTGTACACATCCTGATGATTTAAGAGAGCTTAACTTTCCATGAAACAATCTGATAAAAATTGTAGTGTTTGACTAGTCAATTAATGGAGAAACCTTTGGCTCAAAAGTCTGGAAAAAGGGCTTGGTATATTATATTTGCTCATATTTATCTAGTAGTGTGCTATAAGGGGTACTTTTCAGAAGTCTTGCACCACCCCTCATTTCTAATTTCTTTATATTTTGCTTCCAGGAAGCCAGGCTTTGTTGATTTTTTTAAAAGTGGTCCTGAGCAAAGGTTCTCCAGGCTTTCAGAAGATTTCAAAAGTTTTCTTCGGACATTGGCTGCTTTCACTCTTTTTCAGTCCATTCCTTGTACCTGACCATTTTGAGAGTGTTGTTTTGTATGTTACGCCATTTAACACTGATCTATGAATCATTCAAGCATAGAAAAGCACCTAACTCAAGGGATGGGTGCGTTGTCCATGTGTTTCCATGTGTATTTGCACATCTCAATAAATTGCTGCACCCATTTTCCTTGCAAAATGGTGCAAGGAGTGGTCCCTGTTTTTTTTGGACTGCCTGTATTTGAAAGTAAGACGAGAGCAGCACTCTTCATGCGAGCATAACAGTATGATTGACACAATAAAAATAATTTCTGAAACATTTCAATATTATGTTTTAATGTCTTTGCTGCCACAGGAGAAAGCAACCAAATGGAAAAATCCAGATGGGCACATGGATGGCCTCACCACTAATGGGGTGCTAGTTATGCACCCACAGGGCTTCCCAGAGGATCCCAAGCAAGGCCTGTGGAGGGAGATCTCCGTCTGTGGAGATGTCTATGCGCTGCGGGAGACACGGTCTGGACCCAGCAGGGGGAAGCTGGTGAGTTGCCGCAGGTTTGGTTACCATATCTACATTGCTTCAGTGAGCTTGTGGGGTCTGCGTTTTCCTTTTATTGTACACAAATATCTGCCTGTGCGTCACCTTCAGGCGGAGGGGGAGAGCAGCGCGCTGCGTGACGGGTCGCTCGTCGATCTCTGTGGTGCTACTCTACTGTGGCGCACAGGTGAGGGGCTCATGCGTTCTCCCACTCTGCGTCACCTGGAGGCACTTCGTCAGGAGCTTAACGCATCCCGGCCCCAGTGTCCCGTCGGCCTCAGCACACTGGCGTTCCCCAGCCTTCCACGCAGTCACAGGTCAGGGCCACAATGATGGTTAAATTAAGATCTTGTTCTTTATTTAAAAACGGATTATTTCCAGTTACTAATTTTAGGAGAAAATTCTTCACAGGTTTTGTTACACACTCATGCATAAAAAAATTTGCTTTAAAATATTGGTACACTTTATCTAACTTCAGCCTTGAAGAGCGTCAGCCCTGGGTCTACCTCGCCTGTGGCCACGTCCACGGACGCCACGATTGGGGCCAGAGATCGGAGAGAGAGGAGGAACCAGGAGAGGGTGAAGGCTCCACCACCCGGCGAGAATGTCCCCTGTGCAGGAGCGTGGGTCCCTACGTGCCGCTGTGGCTGGGCTGTGAGCCTGCGGTGTATGTGGATGCCGGAGCCCCCACTCACGGTTTTGTGCCATGTGGCCACGTCTGCTCAGAGAGGACAGCCAAGTACTGGGCCGAGACTCCTCTGCCCCATGGGACGCATGCCTTCAGACCCGTCTGCCCCTTCTGCTCCACTGCCCTGAGCTCCCCCGGGTGGACACGGCTCATCTTCCAGGGCCCCATCGACTAATCGCCACTCCTCAGCAACGACCATAATAACAGGAAGCTACCTGAGCTGCGTTCATGCGTTCAAATGTTCAGTTGATCAGTATGATAAGCGTGTGTGTTTCTGTACAATAACACTCTCTGTTACTGAATGTAGCTCAGTGCTGACAAATCCTTCCCTTTGTTTATCCTTTAGTGCTTGCTGATTGGTGTAAGATCAAGAAAATGGGACAGAATTATCAGTGCTGCCAATTGAAAGAGTTTTCTAAATTTTAAACCATTTCCTGCCCCCCTCGTGCAGGAGTCAGAGGGTTTTAATTCTAGCTAAATACAGTGGCAGTTGATTTCAGTCATTACTCGTCTTTCAGCGAGACACAGCTCTCAGAAGTGATGCTACACATGCACAGCTTAAACTATGATGCTGCATTTTAACTATATTATGAAATGACAGCCACATGACTGTCGTCAGGCTTCAACACCATGCATTGTATAAAATGCAAGTAACTTTTGCACTTATGAACAAAATGGCCATTTTTCTCGTCTCCTGCCCTTTCACATGAAGCGTGACCACTTCTGCTGCCATGGAACATATATATATATTTTTATTAGTTCATTGGCTGCAGCAGGACTTTCTTCACAAAAAAAGTTAATGCTTCTGGCATCAACTTCCATTAAAAAAACACCTTATCTGACATCAGCATTATAATTAATGGTTTTCCTTTCTGAACTAGCAACCGTTTTATATTTCCAGCTGTGTTCTCAGTGGGCTTTTGTAAACGTACTAGATTATAATGTGGGATCAGTGGCTGGTGCTTCCATACTGCATTTAACACTCTTCCTGATCCATGAAGGAAAACTTCACAACTGTTTCTGAAATCAGGATATTTGGAGCATATGTGGTTGGAGTCCTTTTCCTTTACATATCACTGTAGAGTAAGATCTATGCACAGACTGCCCATTAATGAGAGACCCCTATGTGTTGTAATTCGTTGGCCAGTAACCTGCAGATTGTTTGATTAGCTCCAAAGCACCAGAGGGAACACTGCAGTACTTTTACAGCAGATCATTTTCTAATTATGAAGCAGAGTGAGGATAAACAAAGGCTTGGAATGAAAACCGGGTATGAACTCCACTTCCCAACTCTGAAGCAATAATAGCACTTCCATAGATAAGCTAGATGTTATGCTATGTTTAGCCAAGTGTTAGGTCAGCAGTCCAATTCAAATGTGGCTGAAATCGTTTGCAGGTAAAGGGCTCAACCAGAGGCGTGTTCAATCCCATGACTTATTTCCAATTTGGGGGTCATAGACCAGAGAATATGAGTGATACCACCAAAGCAGCAGATTTGAAAGACTTGATGCCTGATCCATATTTAATTACTAATTCTATCATTTCTTTACTGTGCTGGTAATGCTGCAAAACTATCCAGCTTGTTCTTTGTTAATTTGAACACACTTCTGGTTTCTGAATTATGTTAAACAGGGTGTATGGTAGTGTGATGGAGTGTCAGTAGGCTCGACCTTGTGTAACCTCAAAACATTTTTTTTTTTTTAGGGTTATTGTTTCAAAGAAAACTATTTTGTTAGGAAATGGGGAGGGCTTTATTTGGGGAAGTGGGAGAAATTCTTTTAGATGTTCAGTGTTTAAAAAAATAATACAGCAACTATTTTTCTATCTGACAATTGGTTTTAGTTAACTGTTGTTACTCAGTGTAAGCAAGTTGTGTATGTTACGAGATAAAATCGTGCGGTAGATGTAGGGGAGCTTGTGAGTGAGAAAACATTGCCAACACTGTGTCTAACAAACACACACACTTTCACACACACTCTGCTACCGTAAAACATTGCCCAGACAATGAATGTAGCCAAAATACTTTGGGCTATATTTAGCCTTCCCTGGTGCTCATATTGAATGGTCTATATTGTGATACTATTTTTGTAACTGAATATTAGGTGTAGCTTGGTGAACTAGCTCAACAAGTAAATTCAATAATAGCCTCAAGTATGGACGACATAACTGATTAAAAAAAAGAAAGAAATACACTCACGTGAAAAAATTGTGTCTAGCTTGCATGTGCTGAACGTACACATACAGTATGTACACTACACGTACACTTACTCGAAAACTTTGCACGGTGGAGCACCAACTTGCAATTCATGCCGAGAACGTTTGAGCTGTCTTCCGAGTCCTCGGTTGGTTAAAAACTGCAGCATTTCTGTTTTGTTTTTGTTGTTTTTTGGGGGGGCGGGGCTTTAAAGCGAGAGAAAAAAGGAAGGAGCGCCTAAATAGATCCTCATACTTGATAGATCCACGATCTTTGTGAATGAGACCTCTTGAATCCCACTTTGTACTACTATGCTAATATTTTCCACCAAATCAATTCATCGTAGAAAGACGTTCACATCAACACTTGTTTACATTTTGTATTTGGACCCCTCATGGAGCATTTAAAGCTAATGAAAGTCAGCATTTTTTCCATTTGAAGGGGACCTCTTATGCTTCTTTAGTAGCTTCGCATGGTTCACAGTTCAGAATAATCCTTATTTACCTTGACAGCCCCCTCAGTTCATTTATTGTGTGAAAAAAACCCATTTTGGCTCCCCGCCCACTCTTTTAACTTTATTCTGATTGGCTGCCCCTCACTCAAAGAATGTTTAAACAGAGGGTGAGTGGGGCTCCTGGACTCATTGCTAGAGGTGAATTCCTGAGATGACTGTATTCATATGGGCACAGAAGTAGAACAAAACTGAGCATTTTGGGTAGTTTGAAGCTTAACCTTGTTATTTGAAAGGTCGACCATTATTAATATCAACATCCACTTTTGTATAAGCATGTGTATGACAGAACATGAGGAAAGGCATAATAGGTCTCCTTTAAAGTCTAAATATAAGATTTGTAGTGTGGCGGATGAGGGTTGTGTAACTGTTGCTCAGGATTAAGGATCTTAGAGTCACAGCTGAAAGAAGCCTGGTAAAAGGCACTTTGAGTGAAAAAAAAGTTCCAGATTAAGGCGTTCGATGTGAGAGCAGCCGCATCTTATGTCCAAATTCTAGAGGGCAAACAGTCGGGTAGATCACCACAGGTCAACCGCATACGGGTCTCGTGAAACACGCAATGAAATAATGTGTATTAGTTGGCCTTTGCAAATCACACCAAATCCAGTGAATCTTGCTTTTGACAATATATATATATATAGATATGCATATATACAGTACAACATGTAACACCATTGGCATGTGGATGGAGAACAGTTGCAGCACCCCCACTGGGTTCTAGTTTATGAACTAACGTACAATATTTGTTTGAGTTTTCTTTTTGCTTTCTTCTATGACTCTCTTCGGGTTATGGACATCCATATGTAACTTTTTTTTAGTTTTAGATTTTAGTATTAGTTAAAAAAAAAATCCAGACTCAGTATTTTAGCTCAGCATAAGGTTGTTTGATACCACCAGTAACATCATAAGCTCTTCCCTAACTTTGTTTCTTATCATATCTATTAATTGACCTTCATAACCAGATGGTGAAACCTCAACCTCCTCAACTTATGAGCTCGCCTCATCGTAGGCAAGTGAGTAGCTGATATGTATTATACAGCATAAAACCTCACAGTTAACAATGCATTCCTTTAACTATAATCTGTGTTGTGTACAGCTATTTTGTATTATTTTATAACATATTCTTCTGTAATCGTCCGGTGCACAGACAATCGCTATACACATGTCAATAAACCAGTTCAAAGTTTGCCGTGCTGTCCTTTCTGTTTAAGAAGGGAAACAAGAAGGCTCCAGCAGAGGGCGCCCTCTACCAGCTCTGAGGTCTCCACACCATGAGCAAGGTTGCTTTGAGTTGCATCACCTGTTTTAAATAATCATCTGTTTTATGAGCACTTTTGGCAGTCAAGTACGGTACATCACCGCACAAATGTGATAACGAGCTGCAAATGCCGGCAAAATTACAGGCGGCTTGATTTCAAACAGAAATATAAAAGACTTTGCAAAGAATTCAGGGTGCCTGGTGAAAGGCTCCCGAAGCCCTGCGTGGAGTGGTGTTATTCAGGAGTTTGTACAGAAATTATGTCACTTCAACCATGAGGAGTAGGCTTTCTGCTTTTGAATAAGCGTTTTTCACGGGTGTCACACCGACACGCTACATTTAAACTCTTTCAGAGCAGGAAAAGAGAAAACCCAAAGACTGCTAAAACTCGAGAGACAGTATGCACAGTTTTAATTTGGGTGCATGCACTACAATTTTCATCTCATGAGCTGCAATATGTTCTTAATTTTGATCATAGGCGCATTTTTAGAAGGCAATTTCCAGCAGCTTCTTTAATAATCAATGTCTAACATATGACTTTCCCCCCTTTCCATACACTCAAAAACTCCAACTTTGCAGAAAGAGAAAATTCACTACCAGTTCTTTTTGTCCATTGGTTTGAGTGCAGTTCACTTTAGAACATCAATGTGATGCATTTAATGCTCAAATCTTGCACCAGATGCACTGTAATGACATAAAAAATAGTCAAAGTAATATATGTGCTTGAAGGATGTGGCATCTAGATGATATCCCAGCCTAAGACACATCAGATGACCCATTCAGCAGGGTGGTTGCTGTTATTACTTGTAATCCTATAGCTGTATAACCAGTAAGTAATCCACTCTACAGCCTCATTTGGACGTTTTTATCCAAAACAGTAACCACCGATAAAAAGAAAACAAGCCAAACTATGTGTAAGACCTCTAGTGGTCATGTGACAAAAAGCATATAAATCATTCCCCTTGGGTCTGAAAAGTGGTCAGAGCAAAAGTACCTGTAACCTGGATTCTTTTTTGCAACCACCAGGGGGCAATACATGTGGTTGCAAAAAGACTAGTGCATATAAAAAACTGCCCTCTGACTTGACCTCTGCAAACACATTCCTGCTGGGCTCGGATTATGTCAGGTCATGCTGAATTAAAACATTAAGTCCATTTTGCACTGAGTCAGAAAGGAGGACGTCTGGTTTCCCCGGTTTCACAGGCAGACCCGCCACTATCATATCTGGCTTCAAAACATCAAGATGGTGATGGTGAAAATGCTCAACTCTTGTCTTCAGACCAGGACTTCACAAACCAGTGGGTGACATCACAGGAGCTGCATCTATCTTTTGCACTGTCTATGACTGGTAAATGTGGCAAGCTATAAAAAGGAGCTACATAACATGTGCTTGAAGTTGTCAAATGGTTTCTTTTAAACCAAACATGATCCTTTGAATGTAACCAAGATTTATTTATCTTTCCTTTTTTTTTATTTTTTTGATTAACCCTAACTTAGTGGTTATCAAAATGTAAGCAAAATATTTCATGTTAGAAAGTTGGGACCTGAAATTGTGACCTGATCACCGTGAAAGTCCCAGCATAGTACTGCATGGTAGTATTTATGTTCTGCATGTAGGTGCTAGTATGTTATCTAGCTGTCTAGTACCACTTTGGGGGCAGTATTAAAAATATGTGAAACAGCCACAAACATACAGTCAGTATGCATACATATAGCTTGCAGATCCTTTTCATGTAGCTAACTTTTCAACCAGCAAGTATCCTAAACATAGCATCGTTATCACTGGGCAATGCACTGATGGCTTCTTAGACTGCACTCACATGCATCCTCCTTAGCCTCTGCAGAATTCCCATAATGCTTTTCTCTCCACAGTTAAGTCTGCTGCCCCTTATTTTTGCTAAACTACCACCTTTCAATACATTAACCACGTACTGAGCTGGCTGTTAGGTGGAGAAAGCTGCTTGCTGCTAATGTGTATGGTACAGGTTACACTTGTAATGGATTTGAATGGGCTAATAAGTTTAAAACGGCTGAACTTGGGCACCGGGACAAGGAAGGATAGGGACAGCAAAAGGGTGCCCAACAGCTTGTTTTTACCTCTGGCCCACTAACAGGGATATCTGGCCATATTCTGTATGTGGTTGTGTGTCATGGGATGTGGCATAAATGATGGAGGTATAGTTTAGGAGAACAGAGGAATTCTCAGTGGGAGGATTTGTAGGTTTTGATCCCAGCTAATTAATGTGAATCCCTCAATGGGAGTAATGATATCTGTGACTAGGAAGTTTGAAGGGGACTCTCTGGTCTCTGTGTATTTATATGTGTGTGTGTGTGTGTGTGTGTGTGTGTGGAGGATGTGTGATAATCAAAGGCTCTGAAGTACGTCTCTGTGGACTCAGCTCTCTGCTCTCGAGGAGGCAGGGAGCGTTCAAGCCATTGTTCCATCAATCTCCCCATTAACTACAAACACTGGGAAACTTTAATTAATCTAGAGCCACAGATGATTAATTAACTTTAAGACTTTCACCTTTTTTTTCCTTTCCTGCTACACATTTCACTAAGTCCCCAAGCAACGAAAAGTGCTAATTTAGCCACATAATTTACAAATCCAATTAAAGCCAGTATTAAGGCATCACAATATGCTGTCCTGTGTTCTCTGGTCTTATAAGACTATTCTCTATTGTGGCTCGACTAGTGGTGAATGCCAGCACACGTAAGCTGAGCTGACTGTATTAAACAGGGGCTAAGAGTTGTAATAAGTTTGATTATTTTATGGAGTTTATTATGCTGTGTTATCCTGTTAGGGAGGTGACGCTGTGGCAGTGGATTGGTAATCCACACAGTTTTTGTCTCACCGAGCGGTCTCCCGCTCTACCACCACAGATGCGGTCCTCACACATCACAGTTTGAGAGAGGGAGGCCCAGGCTGGATGTGGGTGGATGAAAATATGATAGAGAAGGGAATCTAAACAAAATGTGTCATGACACTACCTTTAAAGCTACACTATGTCATAACGCATTCACTATAACCCTTTACATATTACCTAGAAATCCCTCGCTGTCAATATAGCACATATCCCGTTTCCCCACTGAAGGGTCCAATTCGGCCCACTGGAAGGGTGAAAATGTATGTGTGGACACTTAAAACTGTCCGTAGCGCTAAAATTGTTATGTTGTGGTGGACCACTGGAGGGCTTCACTCACACCCAAGAGTAAAAGTTGTTTAGTTCCAAAAACTCTTTTTATTATTACATTGTGATGTGCAATGTAAATTTAGTATTTTTACTTCTTTTTTTTTTAATATATTTTTTAACCAGGAAAAAATAAGACTGTTGTGATTGAAAATGTCTTTTACAGGAGTGTCCTGGCCAAGACAGACAGCAGTACAATTAATGGAGTTGCATAAATTAGTAGCATATACATCAGTGCAAACAAGCAATAAAACTACAAATAACCCACAGAAACAACCATAAATTTAAAAACTTCACTGCCAATAGGAATGAATACTTTAGTAAAAGTAATGTCAGAAACAAAGGTAACAATATCAGGCACAAAATTTGCAGCCTGAAGTCACTGCATCCAAGTCATTTAAAATCCCCTCAAATTCATTAGGTTTATATAAATAAGGTTGATCAAAAATGTTTTAGGCTGTTTTTTAAATAGATGGATTATTAAACGTACCTGTGTTTATTTCTTTACAATTACAGAAAGGCAGGTTATAATGCAATTGCTTACAAACTAGGCCAACACACCTGCTCATATTAGACCATATGTGGCCCATTAATTAAAGTGAGTTTGACTCCCTTGTTCTATTGGTCAGATTTTAGCAACAAGATTAACATATCCTAGATATGACTATTTACAGATCTCCTGGACTTCTCAGTGGACTTTAATTCTCTTTAATTCGTGCAACAAAATATATAACTTACTTACTGTACCTTACACATTACAACAACCTTTGAATTGTGATGGATCATGAGCCAGGCCAGCTACTAAGTGTACTAAAGAGCTACTAAATGATTTAACTTGCACTTTAGAACAAGAGCAGGAGTTGGCTGAACTACATAAGCAACATGTTTCTTAGGTGAGGTAATTATTTAGCAAAGAACAAATATGTTATAATTGTACTGCTAATGCCATGCTCACCTTTTGTTCAAATGATAAATTTACTGTTATGTGAAAAATGGTCTAGCTAACCAAGCTAGCTAACAGAGCTAGCTTAGCCTCTAACTTTCAAAGCTTTGCCCTCTTGTCTAAATGTGGCAATGTCCTTTTTATTTTTTTATTTTTTTTAACGAAACAAAGTGTTGTCTGACATTGTCTGTGATTTAAATATCACAAGTTTTCTTGCGGACCACTTTAATTAAAATTTCTTAAAGTATCAGTTTTTTAGTGCAAATATGCCAAAAAGATGCTGCTACATATTTTTACGGGAGCTAGCTAATTTTGCCAAAGAGTGAATCTGCTGTAAGTGAGGATGGTGCGTAGAAATGTAGTTTATTTACATTCACACAAGCTTTTTTCATCTTTTAGTTTCCGTTCTGCTCAATTTGCTGTTGAATCTTTTTTGTATTTTATGTTATGTTGTTTTTTTTAATGAGGTAAGTGCTCCTGTAGCATCTTCCCCCTGCTGCTAAATGAAAATAGGCCAAACGTTTCTCTGTTTTCACATATTCCCAAAGTTCCTTCTCTTCCTCCCTGGTACAGGCTGCGTGACCAATAACAGCCCCGAGGAGGCATCTCCGTAAATCCCTGTAAATGACAACTAATGAAAATGGTACGTACGGCCTCTCAATGCTTTGTGTCTTTGAGGGGGCAGGGTTCTTCGGTTCGGTTAATGCAAACATATGCATCAATTTTGTTTTATTCAGTCACCTCATGGCTCGGGAAGCTGGGGAAAACTAAACGCTCCTTTTCTCATTTTCTTCTCCTCAGCAACGTCAACGGTCAGAGATGAGCGCTCTCCTTTTTGGCTGTATCGAACACATGCTCAATTAGCGTCGCATAGTAGGTGAGAGCCATTTCGAAAACATTTCTCATTACACCTTATCGCAGGGGCACAGAGGGGGGCAACATGAAGCAAATTAGAGGGGTGAATGAGAGTTGGAGAACGAAGGAAGAAGGGAGGGCTGGAGACATCAAAGTGTTCCCACTCTATTTAAATTGAGTGATCTTGTGTGAAAGATCCCCACTACATAAAGATTAACCCCATCCTCCCTCCCACACACACACACACACACACACACACACACACAGGGCTAATATCTCACACCCACATACCCTTGGATTTATGTGTCAAGGGTTAATAACTACGGGGATGAGGACACTGGGGGGTATGTGTGGGGCGTTCCTGCAGATGCATATGTGTGTGTTCACGTATATGTGGAATGTGTTTGCATTTGTATGAATAAGTGGAGAGGGGAAGACGGGACAAGAAGCGGGCAGCAGAGGTGGGGATCACACAGTGAGTACGAGACAGGCTCAGTTTCATCTTAGACCAAGAGACTGACGTGCTACAAATCCCACCAGCAGCACCTCTAAACAGACCTGCCAGCACACCTCAGGAAACCACTGACACACACTCTCTCACACACACACAAGCGCAGAGGCGGAGAACTGATGTGTTGCTTGTTTCCTTCCAGTTTCATCATGTACTTCAGCTTTTCATTACGCCGTTAAATATAAGTTCCAGGGACTTGTAAAGTCAATGCAGAGACACACTGAAGCTCCTCTGGCATTGCGGTACAAAGTTTTTAATGTCTCTTTTTCCTTTTATTTGCCACACGCCTGCATGTGTGTGGGTTTTTTAGTGTTTGTGCATGCGTGTGTGTGGATTTGTTCCTCTACCTGTTTGTGCCTGGTGTCTTTTAGTATATAAAAAAAATGTGCGTGTGAGAATCCTGTCTTCCTCAAATTGTCTTGTACCCTGTGTATGTGCGTGTGTGTATGTGTGTGTCTGCTCAATCCCACCCAGTGGATTAGTGACGTCAGAGGAGCTCACCCTTTCCCTCTGATAAGGGGCGTGCGCCGCTGCCGCCCGCTCCCTGCTCCCCGTGCTCAATTTCAGATAGTGCTAATGGAATCTGTCCCGCGCGATTGTAATGCGAGTGAGACTCATTTTCCACGGAGCTTGGAGCTGTCAGCTTGGCAGGACAGTGAAGAGGAGGGGATGTTGGGAAGGAGGAAGGGAGAACCAAGGAAGTGAGAGGGCTGATGGGAGGATGAGGAAGGAGAGGATGATGAGGAGAGTGTGTGTGTGTGTGTGTGTGTGTGTGTGTGTGTGTGTGTGTGTGTGTATAAAGTATGTTAACCTTAT
>VUQG01005830.1:0-10116 GCA_015106755.1 Etia nguti | reverse complement strand
CCACCAATTACTGAGCACAAACTGAATGAGGTCATAACGGGATGGGGTCATTAGCAAAACAAACCCGCCACCCCCATGGGGGCAAAAAAAGAGGCAGGGCAGGGAGGGAAGACAGTGGAAGAGCACCCCCCCTCAATCCCACCGTGATTGAATTTGCACACAAGCACGAGCCCAGTGACACTTTAATAGCCCGCCTCTTAGTTTTTACCGCCATCAAACAAGAGCAACAAGGTCAATTTTGTTAAATGTCCTTGAGCGCTCGGGGTACCGATAATTTCTGTGCAGTTCATCTTTTTGGCTGTATGTCTGGATCTTGGCATCCATTTACATCACCTTCCAGTAATTTGTGTGATAGGTTTAGTCCACACATGTCATTAAAATATACTTACATGCCACTAAAGCAGTGAATTACATCATCATACAAAAGCAAGTGATGGCAGTTGAATTTACATGCAAGCAACTGATGGCCACTTTTGAGCTTCTGGATGAAGTTTGCAGTTTGGTTTCTCTTTATTACGTCACTAGTGACAGTTTTTCATTCATGTGCATGTTTTTCTAAATCATAACGCTGAAAGTACCTTAACACCAACCACCTTTAATAAGCCGTCATAATATGTCTGTCATGATGCAATAAAGCTCAAACTTTTTTGAGATTCTGTCGTCGTTACTGGGCAAGTTGTTGATTTATTTAATGATTAGCTTATTTTATGTTGCACTTGCATGATATCGCGGTACTCAGATTTGACAGAACGTTTAAATTTGATACAGCAGAGGTTTAGCTATTCTAAAGTTGCTGACAAAACTTTAGAGAGACCCGAGACACACTGCCAGCAGATTTCTTTGATCTTGTTAAGCAGTGAAGATGTAAAAGAGCTGGTAGTGAAGCATCAGGCTACAGCTGAATAGGCATTGTTCGTATGGGAAAAAGGCCTACCGAGTAATCTTTCAGTGGCTTTTTTGATGTACGCGGTGCTCAGACAACACAGATGAACTGCTTCTGATTGTTGTTGTTGTTATGTGTTGTTTTTTACAGTGATGTTGTGTTTGGGCACTTTTCTTGGCTGGGATTGTCTAATGGTTTCTCCTGGTTGACCCTGCAAAGAAAAGTAGGACAGTGGATATGCTGGGGGTCATGACAGGTGTGGCAAAACATCTCTCTGGTCTACTCTCATTGTTAAAAGCCACCAAAGTTCAGTGATTGGTGCCGTAAGCCTTCAACAGACACATAGAAAAAATGAATCAGTAGGCGTCAGTCAACGTATTCATGCTGTAAATCTTATCTCCTATATCACGTCCAGCATTACCATACCGCAAACGATGAAAATATTGAAGTTGCTAAAAGCAATTAGCAATGATACTGTCTGGTGTGGGTATGCGTGTGTCCTTTGTTAGCTGGGGGCATATTTGTGTTTGCGTATCTCCATTGTGACGCGTGTAATCCGCATGCTGTCAAATCCAGAGCAGGTGGCCAGGCGTTTGGCGGCCGTGGGGGCGCGCAGGGGGCACACTCCTCCTGCTCTCTCACACACACACACAAACACACACACACAAACGAACGATCCACAAACGTAACACATATACAGTCGCTCTGCACTATGTGCTTTTTATATTACCTCAGGGTAGAGACAAACCTATAGAAACACACCTGCATCAGTCCCTTTACACCTAGTGCCCACAAATACACACACACACATACACCCCATTGGATGTTTTTTTAGGGGTGAGAGACCTCTGCGGGAAAGCACGTGCCAGCATTTCCCGTCGAGCCCTCCCTGGCCACCTCCTCCCTACTTGTGTAGGGAGAACAGACACACTCACCTCCGGGAGCTCTCTTGCCGCCCTGAACAGGTGAGCCGAGTCAAGGCGGGGCAGGGAGTGAGGCATCTGTCAGCAAACTGTGCATCCTTCCTCCTTTACTGCGCCTGTCCTGCAGTTTATTACTGAAAGCCCCTTCTATCATAGTGTGCCACTTTGTTGAGATGACTTTCACTGAGATCAGCAAGAGCTTTTTTTTTTCATTTGTCAAATGAAGTTTGTCTTAAAAGGTTTGTTTAAATAAGATGTTTCATTCATCACCTCATGTTTTAAAGGGTTTGTCTTATCCTCAGTAGAGTAAACCAGTGTGAGTAGGAATGAATTCATGGCAGTTGCAGCAGATTCCAGTGGTGGGGAAACAATAATGAGGCGTCTACAAAAACATCTCAACTGGTGTATTTTTAACTGGTAACATGAAATCTCTTTGAGGTGTATTTCAGTCACAAGTTTGCGTTTAACTCATGTATTCTAGTTTACTGATATAATCAAAGTAATGTGCATTCATAAATGGAATACTATAAAGGACTGGTGAACAAAACAATGGTATACCAGGACATGACAGCCTCCCCACAACCCCAAATTGGGAATGCAGTTAGGAAGATGGATGGATGGATGCCAGTTTCCATCTAACTTTTTGCGTACGCACTCACCCGGCCTCCTCTTCACTGGCATTTCCGTGTCCTGTATAGTAACTTCCTTGATGGAGCTTCACTCATTCATCTGTTTGCGTCAAACGCTTTTAGCTGCAGCTCATGGATGTAAATTTGTCCATTAAATGCATGTAATCTGTCATTAAAACATCTCGTTTTTCCTCTTATAAGGAGATTTATGTTTTTTTCCAGCTAATGGTCTGTGTCCATGAGCGCAGAAGTGCTTTGTTGGCTGGATGTCCACTGTGGACATAATCCATGGTGGTGTGAGGTAAAGGCACATGGATGCTTTGAAAACAAACAACAACAAAAAAGAAAGAAAAAATGAAACATTAGCTAGGCATTACTTTAATGTATAGCACTAATTCTCTAATGGGAATTCATTCCTTTACATATGCTGGATTTTCTTTAAACCTGTAATCAGCTTTGTGTTTTATGTGTTTTTATGGTGCTGTGTTTCATGGAATGACATGTCACAGCATTATGAATGTTTCTGGCTCACATGTGTAACACTGGCCATATGGTGGAGACTCCCAGCTCAGGCCAAATCCCAACACTACATATTTTGCTAAAAATTTTTTTGCATTTTTTAGCAGGCTCAGGTCTCGAAAATCAGTTTATTCTACATAAATTGAGTTATCATAGGGTCAGATTAATGTGCAGATGTATCCGATACATTTCAGTTTTTTATTTATTTATTTTACAGGATTCCTTTAAAATCATTTTCTTACTCTGGATGATTTGAAGAGATGAAAAAAAAAAACCTCAAAATATTTGCTGTAAAAAGAAAAGCCTGTCGGCATGCAGAAATACATAGATTTCAGTATGAGAGTGGACAACACCGCTGCTCACAAAGCAGTGAAAATTACTGCTTGTTTTTAAAAGTAATTTAAGGAGACAGCGTCAAATTAGAAACCTGCACGGAGAGGGCCCCGATTAAAATACCAAAACAGCATCAACAGAAGGTGAAAGCAGCTATTAATATTAGAACGACACTCAGGAGGTCCGGTAGGCGTGCATTTTCTCCGGCGATTTTTGTCATAAACTGGAAAAAAGCCAAATAAGCATACTGATTATGAGGGAGGGCACTTATGCGTAGGTGGGCAGCAGTGTGTTATTGGCAGCATCTGCTCGTGTCCCTGTTAACTCTGTGGAACATGAATGGCATCTTCAGAAAACATATAGAAAAATGTGTAAGTAAACTAAAATGACAAAAACAAGAATGTTAAACTGAATTTCAATGAGAACGTATTTAAATACAGTTGCTTGATGTAAAGTTGCTGAGGAATTCCATTTAAGGCTGCTTTGTGCTTGTACTTCAGGGGGAGCTGTCAAACAGTGTTAATGTTTATTTAACAGCTATAGTTACAAGTTACTTGTAAAAAAATACAGTAAGTGCATTAAATACCTTTTCTTGCTTTCAGCTGAGGATCATTGTCACATTTACGATGCCTTTAAGAGCAGCCGTTCTCCTTCTTCTTCTTCTGTGGTTTTCCAGGCAGCTCAAAGAATTAAAAATTGTCCAGTTTTATTTCTCTCTGACCCTTTAATCACTTCTTGGATTTCTTCTAGATTAAATCAAAACTTTATTTATATAGTTTGCCCTCTATAACCTTCTATAGCATTAAACAGCAGTATTAACAGTCTAATCATGTGAAATTAACAATCACAGGGGTCACATTCTGCAGAACGAGCTTACATTTTGCTCTAAATACTGATAGTGTTCTTTAACGCTCTTCTGGTAAAGTCTTTTTATTGTTGTGGTGCTGGCTGAAGTGCAGAGTCAAAGCACCACTGCTGAGCTTTTTTTCTAGCAGGAACAACAGCGGTATTTACAGTTAAAGCAGCTCAAGAGACAGTAGCAGCGAGCATTTACACCAGAATGACACGAGGTGCAAATGAAATCAAATTTAAAACGAGCTCTGCTTTAAAGTCAGCTCCTAGTTGAGTGTTTTGCTGCGCTTTAAGTCCCACTAAAGCAACACATGGCGACATTTAGCGTGTGTACATCCGATAGAATTTATTCTAATCTTATCAAATTCATGTAATCCATGAGATGAAATCACTCTAAACGTTACGCGGCTTAACGTGGATAGAAAAGGTCATGAAGTGTTAACACTCTTTTAGTACTTTTTGAACCATTTAGCATATTTCTCAACCGCCAGTCTGACGAGAGCACAGAAACACTATTGTTTCATTCATTTAAATGAGATTCCATGAGTGCTGTTGTTGTGGATGAATTATGTATGTGTTGCTGTGCTGATATGTGATAGACATTGCCTCCCTGGGAATGTAGGACACATACTTATGCATAACAATAGTTTTCAGTTATGTTCTCACCGACTGGCCGTTTATCTCGAAAAATATTCTTTTCTTTTTACGAGAAAGTCTGTTCAGTTCATCGTAGGCTTACATTATCTGTCGTAGAAGGAAGCAGGTCCATATCTCAAAACAGGCGGTTACTGTATTCAAATGTAGAGGATGGTCACCCCAATATTTTTACTGGCTACTTTATTGTTGTATGTCATACACCCTGCAGCTGCACTAGAGGTTTAAAATCAATCAGACAGGCCACTTTTGATAAACTGAGCATCATTTTTGAATATTTAGTGTTATAATATTTCTCTTTACAGTCTGCAAGGAGCATTTAGGTCTTTTACCAAGAGGGGTCAATCAAAATAGCACATCTTTTTTATGCATGTGCTAATGAACTGATACAGACTCTGTCATGACCAGATAGATACATGGATAAACCACCTTTATATCGTCATCATCATCATCATCGGTATCTTCTTTCTTTTTTACAGTGTGTGTAATTACACTGTTATAATAACATAATAGCCACTCTGCTCTTTACTTAACCTAAAGTAAACTGATATAGTACCAAATAGGCTACGTTACTGGTCCATTAAAAAATCGTATTAAAGTCTGTAATGACGTCAGTGTCTCAGAAAGCTAATGAAATTGGAACATTTTTCCCCCAATGTGAGATTTATGTGATACCCAGTTAAATAAGCCCGTGTTTCTAGAAGTGTGTTGTGACACTTCAGGCTACTTTTGTGTCCTTCTCTTGTTACGTTTTGTCACCATCAACAGGAGTTAATTGTTGTTAGTGTGCCCCCTCCGTCGCCGCTGTGGAGTAGGATCGAGACGCACGTCCACTCGGATCTCCTCTTCGCCGGCGGGGAAACCCGGAAATCCCTGGCCGAGATGAAATGGTGCCGCTTGGGGAAAGCCCTGCCTCGAGGCGAGGGTCGACAAAATGTGCGCGCTTCTCAGCCAAGAGAAGGCTGTTTTTTTTTTTATTATTATTGTTAAACATCTTCAAATGCGATGAGAGGATTAATGAAGCGAGTCTGCCTGGCCCATATGTCCTCTATAGTGCCGTTTGTGCGTAATTAAAACCGAATGGATACTCAGCCCCCGCCCCCCCCGCGCTGCAGGAAGACTGACTTACTGCTTTTTTGCTGATTTATTATAAAACCTGTTGGAGTTTTGACACTGTTGTGACCGATTTAAAAAAAAAAAAATCCAAACTGCAATTTATTAGGAACAAGTTTTTGCGCAGATTTGTTTTTTAATCCGAGAACTGGTCAGGAATAATCAGAGCTTAAGTCTTTATAGATACATGGATTGAATTATATTGAGACCTCAGTTTCAGGATTTTTCTCCATAAATTATAGTCAATATTTCTCATATTATGATTTGGGCCTATTCATATAAAGAATTTTATTCTTCCTCAACTCCCAGCTGTTCTACATTTTTTTTAAATATCTATTAATTATCTTACGAATCTCGTCTGCATTTAGGTTTTAGAGCCTGTGCTAATTTCAAGCCTTTTGTCATTACAAACGATCTGATTAAAACACAGAAGCTTTAAAGTGTTACAGGTATTTAAAATAAATAGATAAGAGAATTTTTATCATTCGTATCGTGCGCTCAGAAGGCTGCAGTCACGTTTGTTCCTCTGCGGAAGGATAATTGCGCGTCAATTAGTGCTAATTGGGGGTCAACTGGATAATACAAAACCCTTCAGTGGCAGCAAAAGCCACAGATTTCAATGAAGCTTCTGACATCTCATGTCACATCCTAATTAGAGGAGTGACACCAGCCTTCTTATAATTTAATCCGCGCACGGATCTCTCTTCCTTAAACCCCAAAACGGCTGGCTATAGGTTTAAGACCACTATACACAAGCCCATATGTCAGCAACTGTACGTGATGCTGGCTGTGATAACACCGTACTGAGAGTAAATACTTCATCAGGGACCAAGGAAAACATAAAAGCGTTTGTGGGTAAATATGATTTTCGAAATGAGTCATGTGTGCGCTCTAAATACAATCTTTAAAGAAAACCCTTCAGAGTTTGGGCCTACAACATATTCAATTAGAGAAAACTACTTTTCCCTTTTTTCTTCATTTTTAAGAAAGGAAACTATTTTATTATTTTATTTGTTTTTGCACTGGCGTTTCAGCGGATGATCACACACACCCTCCAAACCAAACTGATGTTTAACGGACCATTTTACTCACAACCTGTCTTTAATCTCGTGTTTGCCCCTGGACTCAAGCACAGCCCGTTTCACGTTTGTCTGTGTGAACGGGCCAGTGGCGCGCGTCAATGAAAATGTTGGGATTACCCGCTTTCACGAGACGGGACAAACATAGCTCTGTCATAACTCAAATTCATCCTGGTCCGAGTAGTTGTGACAGAAACGGTGAACTGTGTAGGCAGCTGTGGTCAGCAGTAAGAAACTACAAGTCAGATAATTAACTGCAAACGATGGCATTCATGTCTGAACTGAATAAACGGAGGGGATAGAATACTGTTTTGTTTTGTTTTTTCCGATGAAACACGTGATAAAAGAAGAAAGAAACACAAGAAATGGATCAGATGGATGCACAAGTGCAGCCGAGGTGGATCAGTTCAAGTTGTTTTTTATTGGGATTTTAGTGTGTTTGTTTGTTGCCCCCCCCCCCCAAGCCCCGCACTTTACAACTGGAGTGAATTTCCTCACTGCTTGCTTCATTCATCGTGCACTCCCTATTTCATTTAACTAATATCTTCTTATAATAATTTATCAACAACACCCGAGACATTAAAAAAAAACTATCAAATTCACAGCTGGCTCGTGGCACACGGGTTTTGCGCAAAGCGCAATTGCATACAGGTTGTACAAAAAAAAGAAAGAAAGAAATACAGACACAAGGGCAAAATAAACACATCAGGGATTTTACGCTCACACGCACATGGACTGATTGTCTTGTAACTTCCACATATTTTCTCATAAATTAAATAGTGCATCCAGGTTCATGTTCAGAGCTGCTCTCACTCACAGCGCAAGCACACGCTGTCCTGCGCAGCGCTTTCATCAAAGGGGCTCTTCATCGGTCCAACAAAAAAAAAAGGAAAAAAAAAGAAGGGAGTCTTTAAGTAGCTTAAGAGAAAACATAACCTGTCCCTCAAACTCAACCAAGTTAGGCTTTAGATCTTTCGCTCTCTTGATCCTTTTTCCTTACTTTTGGTTAACAAATTTGTTCCGTTCCCTTGATCAAAGTTAAGAAGTCAGTGTATTTTTAATAAGTAAGCCCAACACGCGAGACTGCCGCCCGCCAGTCCTCATCTATGCTTTGCCCCGAGGTAGAAGTTAGGGCCTGTGGTCGTGGTGGTGTGTGAGGGGGGAAACGCCACACTTGCCTCTCCAAACCCTGGGCTTTAATTTGCCCGTACAGTCTGCAGTTAACGGCAGCTGTCCATTTATTTTGTACCCCTCACAACACTTGGAATTTCCACGCTGATTGGTCTTTGTAATCCAGACAGTCCGCGTTGAAATTGAGCTTCCACGAGGAGGCCGTTTGGTCCTTGTAGTCCAGGCAGTCTGCAGAGCCGCTAAACCCAAGTCCCGCCGGTCCATACGCCGAGGAGGAGAGGGACGACGCCGGGCTCAGGTGGCTAGACACCCCGTTGCTGCCCATGGGGCTCATGGCAGAGCCTGCGGCGGAGAGCTGGTGGTGCATGGGCGAAAGGTAGGAGCTGCAGTCCATCCCCGTGAAGTAGGACGAGGAGCCCGTGTAACCCTGGTTGTAGCCCGTCGCCTGGGTATAAGTCATGGGGTACGAGCGCTGCATGCAGGAGGAGGAGGAGGTGGTAGACAGTGGGTCTGAGAGCGGGGAGATGGAAGCAGGGCTCCAAATGGACACGGGAGCCGCACTGCTGCTCACAGCCGGGACTGAGGTGCTCGAAGGAGGCGTGAACTGGCCGCTGGCTCCGCTCTCTGAGCTGGCCTCTCGGACTGGCGAGCCTTTCTTTTTCACCGGCCTGCTGACAGCCTTGTTCTGCACTCCAGTCTGCGTTTGCTGGGCCTGCTGGCGATGTTTGGCCCGTCGGTTTTTAAACCACACCTGAGAGAGAATTACTGGCATTATTATAGGTATCATTTTCTTCTAAAAGCAATAATGAAAAATAATGTTAAAATAAATAAATAAATTCACAAATTAAAATACTGAGCACGTAACCGCAATAGGGTAATTACAAAAATGAGCTGTTTTTCTTATTATCTCACCTCCCTGTAGGAGCAGTATGGCCCATAATTAAATAGTAATGTGAGGAAAAAAATATAGCCTATGTTAGAATTACAACTGAGCAAATTCCCAGTGGGAATAAATGAGGAAATAATAAGTTTTAGAGGTGTTGCTGTCAACCTCTCCTGTGAATGGAGAGCCTCTCTCACCTCTCACTGACACAATTACCAAATATCGACCTCCTTCAGCAGGCTCGCGCTACCAGTTACGCTCGTGACTTACTTGCACTCTGGATTCAGGCAGGTTGATCTTTAAGGCCACCTCCTCTCTCATGAAGATGTCCGGGTACCGAGTCTTGGCGAACAGATTCTCCAGCACGTCGAGCTGGGCCCGAGTGAAGGTCGTCCTCTCCCTTCTCTGTTTGCGGGGGGTTGCTGATAAGAAATGGGGAGAAAAACACAGATTGTTGGCACATCCTGACTTTTAGCACGATTTAAATCCAGCAACTTCTCACCTAGAAATGTAGCCTGTTCTGTATCCTCACCTGAGCATTAAATACAACTATCAGCGTTTTCAGCCGAGAAGACTCAGCATTCTGTTAAATGATTTAAACCTCCTAGACACTTTAAGAGACAGCTTTTTTTTTTCTATCGTGAAGTGGTTGCAGGGTTAAAGGGTATATTACCTTGGTATCCCACGGAAGGATGCAGCAGGTCCACTCCTGAGGTAGATAAGCTCAGTCCGTTCATCGTGTAGGGCGGTTGCTTCAAATAGGACATCATGCTGAGTGTCGGTCAAAGGAGCACCAAGAAAAAGAAATAAGAAAAATATCTCAGAAGAGAGGGTTTTTGTTTGTTTGTTTTTTTTGTAAATCCGATCGCGTCTCTGTTTACTGAGTCAAGTCGTCCAGTGAGACATAACCATTTTTCGCCCTCTTTCTTTCTTTTTAAAGTGAGTTTTTGAAATCAGTCCGCTAATTTTTACGCGCTCCGTGCGCACAGCTCCGGGTTTAAAGAAGTGGGCGTCCTCTTAAATTCGCAGTGCTCTTAAAGCAGAGTGGAGACCCCCAGCTGTCCGTACCAGACTGAAGATGCTCTGTCTGGCTGACAGGCGTTTACGCCATCAACCC